>JAEMOT010002179.1:24983-45815 GCA_019297695.1 Apostasia ramifera
TACATATTTAACATCTTAACTTATACCCGAATCATTTAAACACATATTGGATTATTATTTAATATTTACATATTTAACATCATGACAGATATAAGTACCAACACATGACCTTGTTTAGTTGGAGTTTTTTTTTGGATAAAAAAAAATTATTTTTTAAATTTAATAGGAAAGAAATTTATTTTAATATTAAAAAATATGTAAAATGTGAAATACTTTAAACTTTAATATTTGTATTTATATTAAATGTGAAATAAAGTTAATTTTTATAGTTAAAATTTGTGTTAAGCAAAAAACTTGCTTCGAACGAAATGAGGTATATATCATTTAAGTTTTTCAAATAAAATATTATTGTTACTGCATGTAAATATGAAATTTAAATGTTGCATCGTTATATAAAATAGCAACTTAATATAAATGTTAAAATACTTAAATATGTAATTTTACATTAATTATCAAATGTCACGAAATTTTTAAAAAGGACCTATATGAAAAGTTTTGAACGAGAAAAATTAAGATGATATGTTTTTAAATTTGTAGTCTTGCATTGAATCAGAAGTTTATCACAAGAGCCTCGATGAAAATACCCTTTAACATTAACACGCAAGTAATGGGGCATTTATTTTTGAATCTAGGCCTTAAATAGTTCTTTGGAGTTATTTTGTGATAGCCGTGAGGATATAATATCGCAAAAATTAGAAGATATGTTTATTTGTTGAGATTGTAAGGATGTGCATCTAATCGTCTAGAAGATTTATTGTTAGAGGACATTCGATTAGAGAGAAAAATTTTTACGGTGATTGCTGATATTCTGTAGGCTATTAGAAGTGATACGGAATAATAATTTTTATACATTGCTAATATTATTTACATTTTATCAAGTTTCACAATTATATGATCTTATCAGTTTGATGACAGATTTTGTAATATTTTTTGCTGTTGATAATAATATAATATGGGAATGAAACATGTTCATCTAGTAAATTTTTGTTTGATTTTAAAGAAAAAATTTAAATTTTTTTTAGTAATATATAAGTTAAGGTAAAATTTTAGAAAATAGTTTTTATTAATAAAATTCTTAATGAAATTAGTCTCATTAGTATTTTAAGGAAGCAGAAGTTAGCTGACAAATTAGACTGCAAAAATATTAATTTCACCTAAGCTGTAGTGATGTAGTCTGCAACTTGAAGTTTTTTTTTTTTTTAAATTATCTGCAACTTGAAGTTAACATATACATACAAATAAAATAAATAAATAAATATGTTAAATTATAAATGGGTCTCTGAAATTTGACTGGCTTTTCACATAGATTCATATTTTGTGTGTTATTTATGCATTTCCCTCCCATTGTAACTAAGGCCTTGTTTGGCGCAAGAACCAAAACAGGACTAAAATAGAATCAAATTAGTACTAGTTTAAAAATAATAATAATAATAAATAAATTTTTTATACCATTCTACACAAATTTTAATATAAAAAATATNGGGGCCTAAATTTTCAAATTTATTTGAATATTATGACTTCAAACGTTCAATCAACAGATTAATAGTATTATTATTATTTTTGATAAAAAAACAGATTAATAGTTTTACTGAATAGTTGCACTATTTCTTCCCTCAAGCAGTTTCTTTCATAGGATTTCTCTTTCTCAATTAATCCCCCTCTCACCTTCATGGTGCAAAACTGGAAATATAGATTAAAGTTGAGGAATAAAGACCAAAAATAAATGAGAAGTATTATATTTCTCTAACTAATAAGTTGTCTAATTATAATTTAAAATTTTAATTCACTAAATTAAGAATTAAATTCAACAAGAGAATCATAAAATTAAAGCTTTAAATCATGACAGGTCAATTTATAAATTAATTATTGAAAATATACTCAAAAGAAAATGATATCAGAGAAGAGATAGATAAGAGATAATGAGAAAAATCTCAATAAATGATCAAAAATATTAATTCAATTATAGAAGTTCTTATATGATATCGCTACCATTTGAACAAAAATAACTTTTACATCTATATAATATCATTATCACATAAGAATCTTAATTGAATTAAATATTTCTGATGATATATTAGGATTACATAGCATTTTTTATGAGACAAATTATACAAATATTGGAAAGGAGGAATAGTTTGAGAAAATTTGAAAGTATTGTGATTTTTCTTTTTTCTTTTTAAGGGTGGGATTGAAAAGCAAATAAAGATCTGGAAAAAAAATGAAAGGCCTCAAAGATCTGCATGAAAGATTATAAAAGATGCAAACTTACATGAAAGATGAGTTAAAACTCAGACCTAGAGTTTATCAAAAGATGATGACTTTGGCTTTCATTTGTCATTATGTTGAAGACAACATAGCTATTGAATTTTACATAATGCACAAATGTTTTTCAAGCTTTTCATGTAGAAATAACATTCTCAAGGATTGATTAGATGCTCAGTTTGGGATGGAAATCAGAGCTCACAAACTGTTTGGTGAACTCATCCAAGCAAGCCATACGGATCCTCTCCGGCGTCGCGGGATTGTCGAGGGGGAACCAGTCATAGTAACCTTCCTCTGCCCTCGCAGCTATGATCGCATCTTTAATGGCGAAGAGGACAGCAGAGGCTAAAAAGAACGGTGGCTCGCCGACTGCCTTGGAGGAGTGGATAGCCTTAGGGTTAGGAACCCCCTGCAGAAGCAACACTTTGTCATGATCATCATTATCATCAATAATCTAACCCCAATTGTTTAAGAATTGACTTTATAATTCATCTTTTGCAAGTTATTACAGTCTACTGCAACATACAATGACAAATCTAACTTTCTCAAGCTAATCATCAATGCTAAACATTAAGTATTAGTGAATCAACCAAACCTTGAGAAGAGAGACATGGAAATTAAGAGGAATATCATTCAAAGATGGAATTTTGTAAGTTCCTGGTCCACAAGTGTAGAGGCTGCCAGGTCTAATCCATTTGTGATCTGCATCTCCCCATTTGAGCTCTTCTAAGGCAACCCAACCCAAACCTTGAACAAAAGCTCCTTCGATCTGTGCAACATGAACATTATTTAATTAACTTTACAAGATTGCAATATTTTTATATTTGTATTTCAATAGTGAGAAAAATCTTGCTAGCAACATGTTTGTCACCAAGAGCATGGTCTTTGCAATACAAAAATAGGAAGAATGTAACACAAGCAAAACCCAAATATCAGAAACAGCAACAAGAGCTTAAAAAATGCTTGAAATGCCAGTACATCGTTCTTCAAAACATAGGTGTCATGAAATTGGGATGGCAACTATGTTGGAAACTCGAAACTCAAGTTTTACTTGATTTGAAATCAACTTGATTTCCTTATAACTCAAAGTATATTCACTCAAAATGACAACAATTCAATATACATTTAAGCATACTTATTTATGCTTTTTCAATCTATGTTTAAGATATTTTACGCATATAAATATGAATGGAGGATATATATTAAAGATTAAGATATAAAAACATAAATAATAGATTTAAAATTACTTTATATTATATACTAAACTTAAACTCGAAAATTACATTATACTTATAATTCTTATTTATACTAAGAAATAAGACTGACAATTAAACTCTATTCAACTTCAAATCTAATATGTCAACTAACTTGAAATCAAAAAATTCAAGATCAAGTTGAGGTCAACTTACTCGAAAACAACTAGTTGCCAGCCCAACATGAATATAGTGCATCAGTCAACTCAAACAAGCAAAATCCTAAAATTTTATATACTATCTAAGCAAACTTAATTTACATACATATTCCATGTGCAACCTTAGTTTACATATACATTCCATGTTACACTATATTGATAATCAATTAAGCAGTTAAGTACTGATATACAAACAAAAATAACAAAGAAGAGATTAAACAGTAATCCAGATGAGAAATTTGATATGATTAAAAAGACATAAAGAGAAGACCTCTAAAGCCTCTACTAAAGTATAATAAAAAGTAAAGGGTACATTTAAGTACCTGAGTTTAGAAAATAATATCACGCAGGTCTATGATTTTCAAATTTAAACATTTAAGTCTAAGTCCGCGAGTGATATATAAGATATCAATTAGTTTTTTTTAATTTTTTTATTATAAATTTTTAAATATCATTTTTACCCCTCTTCTCTCCTCTCTCTCTTTCCTACTCCGCTGGGGAGCAGCGGCCCACCACCCCTCTCCCTCTCTCCTGCTCCTACTGAAGAGCAGGCAAGCTGCTCGCCGCCATCCCCACTCTCTCTCTCTCTCTTCTCCCTCTCTTTCTCTCACTCTTGTTTCTGTCAGGAAGCAGACCTAGGGTTTTTTAGAGTTTAGGAGGAGGCGCTTGCCCCTTTCCCCTCTCTCTCTCTCTCTCTCTCTCTCTCTCTTTTTCTATTCTTCCTCTCCTCACTCTCCTACTCCCACTGGGGAGCAGTAGGATGCTCCCCCTCTCCCCTCTTTGCTCACCCCTCTCTCTTCGCTTACCCCCCACCTTTCTCCCCACACTCCTCCCCACTCGCTTTCTCCCCCTCCTACAGGGTTGCAAGCGGAGAGAAGAAAGAGAAAGAGAGAGAGAGAGAGAGAGAGTAGAATTGAAATTTTATAAAAAAATTAATAAAAAAAATTATGAAAGAACCCATTGAACATTATATCAAAAGTTGAGGGCTTATATGATAAAAATTTAAAATTGTAAATCTAAGTGATATTATGCCCTAAATTTAGGGACTTGGATGTAAATGTATAACATATGTAGATCTACCATAACCCTTGCAACATTCTCCTCCCAACAATTAAATCTCATACGCTCTTCCAAGGCGAGTTCAAATATAGATTGTAAGAAGCAAGATAAGACATACATTACCTGCCCTATGTCAATGGCTGGATTAAGGGAGTACCCAAGATCCATAACAATATTAGCTGTAACTGTATGGAAATCTCCAGTCAAAGTGTCTATTTCCACTTCTGCAAATGCCGCCCCATAAGTATGGTAGGAAAATGGAGTCCCCTTACCAGAAGCCCAGGTAAAGCCAATGTCTGGTGTGATATAAAACCCGTGAGCAGATAGGTCTATGCGTTCCAAGTGGCATGCTATTGCCAACTAGTCATCAGAAAATTATTGTTTGTTAACATCATAATAAGAAAATGTGCTGCAATGTTGGAAAAATTAAACAATTCAACAATACAAAGTATCTAAATGTATATTACATCAAATTCATCAAACAATGATGATGACTTGAAGAGCTCTCACAATCCTATTTCAAAAGTAACTTAAGCAAACAAGCAACATTTGCAGCCTTAATTATCCGGTTTGAGCACAGGCAGTTCAATAGAGAGGTAACTTCTCTATGTGCAAAGCACTTCACACGGAGCACTCAATATATGCTTTCTGTTATATGAAATTTCAGTTTTATAGATGGATAATATTAACTAATATATCAAAAAATCCAACTAGAAATTCATGGAATCAAATCAGCTAAGAACAAATAATTCTGCTACAGCAGATCTGACTGAGATTTGGAAGGATGATGCTGGACATCCGAATCATCTAACAACCATCTATCTAAATCCATGACATAAAATCAGTATAGCCAACAGATTATGATTATAAGAAATTTGTCATTAACATTCTCTGCAGCAACGTCTTCCATATGTTAATTACAAGTATGCTAAGGAGAGTGTCCCAGTTGTGACTAAGAATTTAAACGAATGTCATGAGAAGACAACAACTAGACATCTTTGCCTGTTAAACTCTAACTATCAGACTATAGCCATGAATTTTTAGTATTACGAAATTATAGAAAACTTACTACTTTCAATCCTTAAAGCATGAGACTACTGGCATGAATTTTTGATAATTTAAAGTTGCAAGTAAATGCACAAATAAGATGTTAAATAAAAAATAAGTAGGCACTCTCCCAAAACAAAAGTAGAAGGTAAATGAAGTCTGTCCAAATGAAAAAGGAACTCCAATTTGCATCTTAGAGGTATCCTTTCCATCAGCTAGCTACAATTGGAAAATGATTGTCGATGTGATGTTCTAAAGATTTATATAGATGCACATCACACGTTTACAATAGAGAATATTTTACATCTTTATTGCTGAACAAATATACAATGCAAAAGATAAATTTATATGGCTTTAATGCTGCATATTATGAAGTAAAGAACAAGTGAATTCTGTAAGAAATTTAGTAAAGTGGATGAGCCAGTAACTCTATGAGGAACAAGGCAGATGCCTGAACATAGGTACTCATATGTTACCAGCATGTCAAAAGTTGCCCTTGTATTTTAAAAAACAGTTGATGTAAACTTAAAAATTCAATTAATGCGTCTTATTTTCTGAATAGTACTTCTGAAGGCATAAATATACTATGACACACAAGTCAAGTACAAAGAAAATTATACTTTTCTTGTTCAGATGTCTGTATGCTTTTGAAAAGAGACAAATTTAAGGTATGAAATATATATCACCTGAGCAAAACTAGTGTGCTGGTTTCTGTCGGAGATGGGTTTCATCCGTGCCTTAATTTGCTCACAAGCATCTAAAACTGCAGCACCATACATGTCGGAGCTGGCAGAAGCTGCAGTGGGAGAGGAGTTGGGTACCTATTTTGAAATAACCAAAGAAAGAATGTTAGTATCTTTTGTCTAAGCTCCGTATTACATACAGCTATTTGAAAATTTAAAACTTACTTTATCCGTACTTGTCTCTGAAATAAAAACAGAAGTAATAGGAATGTTGAAAGATGACGCAGCAATCTGTGCCACCTTGGTGTGTAGACCCTGTCCCATTTCAACTCCTCCATGTGTAACCAAAACCGTACCATCAGTGTAAACTTGAACAAGAGCACCAGCCTATCAGAAATGGATCCCAATAAAAATTTAATCACGACAAAAGAAACAAGTAAAAGATAAAAAACGAGAATTGTTATAAAGAAATTTGAGCAACTATACCTGAAAAGAATGAAAAAGAAATTTTAGAAATTTATTATATATCAAGGTGAGTACCATGAAACTTTGCTACTTATACTTTTTCAACATTTTAAAAAGAGAAATAAACACATCAGAAATGCATATGACAAATAGACAACACAGCAGAGAACAAAAAATATTACTCTTTAAAGAGTAATCATAAGCATTTGTATTTCATAAAAAAAAAATCATAAGCATTTGTAATGCATTTTCCAGAACATATCAGCAAAAAATCAAGAGTGAAAGAGAGAAACAGAATATATTCACACAAAAGACAGTACTATTAAACCAGTAATGACATGAGGGTACTAACAATTGATGTTGTCGAAAATGAATTCAAAGTTTTGATGCATTTTTTACTCACTTGGTTCATGAACTTTGTTGTGAAAGAGATACCAAATTTTGTTGGAATCATAGCAATACCACGCTTCCTCCAGCGATTTTGGAGATTGAACTTATTTACCGTTTCACGAGCCTTTGGAAAATCACAAGATGTTTTCAGTTCATTCCAGACTTGTTGAAGCGTACAGTTCCGTAACTCTTGACCGTAATGCAATATGTGTCCCTCAGTATGAAAGTTTATTTCCTGAAGAAATATAATGAAAGGGATCAGTCAGATACTCAGATACTAAGATATCTGTTGGTAGACAGAACTGATGAATGTCTGAATGAGTAGAAGTGAACATACACAAATAAAAAAGATGAATGCAAAAAAAAAATGAAAATCCACATGAAACATAGAAAAGAATACTAGATTTACAAAACTCTCACTACGAAGTATTAGCCCCAAGAGTTTGATTAGTACAATCTTACTTAATAATAGCAAACAAATCAATGGTGGTGCTAACATTTCTTTCAAGTAGTGATGAAATATGCTCAAAGTATGGAAAAGGAAGCTTACTTTAAGAAGACCTTGAAAGATGTTAGAATTGAGAAGATCGAGCTCACTAGGATGACTTACGGAATAGTTCTGATGGATTGAAGACATGGAAGAGCTCAAGGCCATAGACTAAGGACGTCATAGGAAAACTATGTAAGGTTAAAAGTTTAAAGAACCCTTGGCTCTAGAGTGTATTAAAATCTATCAAGTATTTTAAATATATATCTAAACGATATTTAAAATAAAGATATTTGAGTAAATATTAAAAATTACAACTCAATTAAAACATCAAAACTAGAATATAAAAACTGCAATAAAAATGCATCAATTCCCCTAAAACAAATGGATCATTTAAGCCAATATATGAGAGTATAATAGACCGGACAACTAGTTGGACAAATCAAACGGCCGAATAAAACGAACCGTCCGATATGCCCAACCGGATGGTAACTTTGCTCGATTCAAATTGATTTTGCCCCCAATGGTTATAAGAGTTTGAAATGCCTATAAATACCACTATGAACACTTCAGTTAAAACTTATACACAATTTAACACTTGAAAGAAAGTAAGGCTTTAACTTGAAGGTCAGTTTGAAAAGATTTCCTCTTTAATTTTCAATTACCGATTCAAGAAGCGAGAGAGATAAGATTAAGGTAAGATTTCTTCTTCTTCTACTTTTAGAACTCCTAATCATACTTATCTTCTTGTAAAAGGATTATTCTCTTGTAATTTTATTTTATTTTTTGACTAGGATCAGAGGGTTAATCTTATAAAGGTACTTAATCCTAGTATATAGGGTAGGTTTGAGAGTAAATCTCACCCTCTATAAGGAAAGATCATTATTATAGAAGGCTTCTTCGCCTATAGTTTGTGATGGAGGAATTGATTAAGTAATGTAGACCCAGGGTTTAGAAGTCCAGAGTATGGAGTAGGAGGCAAGTACCGAACCACCTAAAAATATTGTTGTTTAATTTCTTATATTTCTCTTTCTCGGACTCTTGCCTTATCATTTACTCCGATTGGATTCTAGAATGCATGATTTTTCCAAGAATTAGAAAGAACACCCAATTTACCCCTATTTTGGGTGAGCCAGTGACATTTCACAAAGAACAGGGACAATTATAGATGACGAAGAAAAGGCGACAGCTTCGCTGACCAGATGCACACACAAGGCCCTTCAAGGGAAGTGGTATCAATAGAATATTAATCCAAACCTAAGCTAATTTTATATAGTACTCTATAAATATAAAAGATAACTCCCTTGACTGTCTAATCAAAATGGCGGAGATCCCATATAACAATCCCACACGTTAGTCATAATGTTGAAGCAAAAGTCAAAATTTGGATAAGGTTATTAAAAGTTTCAACCAAACAAAAGAATTTGAAGCTCAGGACCCGACTACTTGTCGTATTTGGTTTGGTATTGCTACTGCACATGACTTCGAGAGTCATGATGATATTACTGAAGAACGTCTTTATCAAAATATTTTTGCCTCGCACTTTGGACAGTTAGCAATAATCTTTCTGTGGACATCCGGAAATCTGTTTCATGTAGCTTGGCAAGGAAATTTTGAGTCATGGATACAGGACCTTTTACATGTAAGACCTATTGCTCATGCAATTTGGGATCCTCATTTTGGTCAACCTGCTGTAGAAGCCTTTACTAGAGGAGGCGCTATCGGTCCAGTGAATACCACTTATTCTGGTGTTTATCAGTGGTGGTATACAATCGGATTACGCACCAATGGGGATCTTTATACTGGAGCTCTTTTTCTATTATTTCTTTCTGCTATATACTTAATAGCGAGTTGGTTACACCTACAACCAAAATGAAAACCAAGTTCAAAAATACCGAATCTCGTCTCAATCATCAATTGTCAGGACTTTTTGGAGTAAGTTCCTTGGCTTGGACAGGACATTTAGTTCATGTGCTATTCCAGGATCCAGGGGAGAGTACGTCAGATGGAATAATTTCATAGATGTATTGCCGTATCCCCAAGGGTTGGGACCTCTTTTTATGAGTCAATGGAATCTTTATGCTCAAAACCCTGATTCCAGCAGTCATTTATTTGGTACTTCCCAAGGTGCAGGAACTGCCATTCTAACCCTTCTTGGAGGATTCCATCCTCAAACGCAAAGCTTATGGTTGACCGATATTGCTCATCATCATTTAGCTATTGCATTTCTTTTTCTCGTTGCTGGTCATATGTATAGAACTAACTTTGGGATTGGGCATAGTATCAAAGATCTTTTAGAAGCACATATTCCTCTCGGGGGTCGATTAGGACGTGGACATAAGGGTCTTTATGACATAATAAATAGTTCACTTCATTTTCAATTGGGTCTTGCTCTAGCCTCTTTAGGGGTTATTACTTCTTTAGTAGCTCAACACATGTATTCTTTACCTGCTTATGCATTCATAGCACAAGACTTTACTACTCAAGCTGTGTTATATACTCATCACCAATATATCGCAAGGTTCATCATGACAGGAGCCTTTGCTCATGGAGCTATATTCTTCATTAGAGATTATAATCCGGAACAGAATAAAGATAATGTATTGGCAATATTCATAACGACGTTATGCTTGCTTTTGGTACTTCGGAAAAAGAAATCTTGATCGAACCCATATTTGCCCAATGAATACAATCCGTTCATGGCAAGACGTCATATGGGTTTGATGTACTCTTATGTCGAAGCATATGGCTACCCGGCTGGTTGAATGCTATTAAACAGAATAGTAATTCACTATTCTTAACAATAGGGCCGGGAGATTTCTTGGTTCATCATGCTATTGCTTTGGGTTTACATACGACTATCTTGATTTTAGTAAAAGGTGCTTTAGATGCGCGTGATTCTAAGTTAATGCCAGATAAAAAGGGTTTCGGTTATAGTTTTCCTTGCAACGGCCCGGGGCGTGGTGGTACTTGTGATATTTCTGCTTGGGACGCATTTTATTTGGCAGTTTTCTGGATGCTAAATACCATTGGATGAGTTGCTTTTTATTGGCATTGGAAACACATCACATTATGGCAGGGTAACGTTTCCCAATTTAATGAATCCTCCACTTATTTGATAGGGTGTCACATGTTGCATGTTGACTTTTTGAGCACGACCACGAGTAATAGATTCTTCGAGACATTGTGTTCACAAAAACAGAGATCATGACTTATTTTAAAAAATACATTGTCAAAATTGAGTTCTTCACAAATGGTGCTTATCAACTATAGTCAAGCTTCTAAAATAACATAAAAGCTCATGGAAATAACGCATAACCCTTGTTTAATTGGATGTAGCTTACAAAGTATAAAAGAGAAATTCAATCGATATTGGTTTGTGTTGTGAAATAAAGTCATCAATGTCCGCACTTATGTAGAATGCGAAATAAACTTATTTTTTTTACGAAGATAAGTATAAGATGTGAATTAATATTAAAAATATTGAGGTTGTATAAGATGTAAAATAACATTAAATTTTTATGGTGGAATTTGTGTTGAATGTAAAATAAATATAAAATGCTGCTTGAATGTTCTTTGGCATCCAACGAAACCAAGCCGTATCAAGATCCAAGACATTACCCAACAAAAATATTTAACAATTCTTAATTAAAAGAAAATGACATGAAATCTAAAACATTCACCTTTATTTCCTCAGGAGATCTTTGAAGCTCCATGGCAATATGTTGGATCCAATTCTCTGCTATTAGCATACCTTGCGGCCCACCAAATCCTCGAAAAGCTGTGTTACTAGGAAAATTAGTATAACAGACTTGCCCTTTAACCCTTACATTAGGAATGTCATAAACATTATCTGAATGAAACATTGCCCTCTCAAGGATTGCAGCAGACAGGTCTAATGAAATTCCAGCATTGTTATAGAGCTCAAGGTCCAACGCCACAATCTTCCCAGAATTTTTGAAGCCAACCTGGAGTATCAGTTTTAATATAAATCCATTTAATTGGTAAAACTACAAGCCACGTATCATGAAGTGCCAAAACAATGATAAACAAAAATTTTGTTGCTGCAAAAGGTGTAAGAGCAATCACTTGAAAAAAAAAGGAAAAAAGGGAATATTTCAATTAACCAAACTAAAAAGTGGTTCACATCTTCAGAGGCAATAAATTAAGCATAAAAATTTATTTCCAGGACGTAAAGAGGTTGTTCTGCAAACGTGTTCTCAAGGGACTGTGAAATCACCCACATATGAACCATAGTGCTATGACCCATTTTGTTGTTATTTGTTTTTAATGCAAAATAAGCTATTGACGAATTTCAGAATAATTCATTTTCTTATTATCCACTACCTTTCTCAAAAACTTGGAAAATTTGTAATTTATTAAAATTCTTTCCCAAATGACAAAAGCATCATTATCCACTATACACTTGCACTGCTTTGCAGTTTTGTTCCAGCAAAATTTCTAGATAAGTTAACTGAAAGTCAACTTTCTGAAAATGTAACTTCATGCAATAAAAATGTAAGCAATTGAATCCCTTATTATGTGCTTCTTATTCCTACATATAACATAGGCTTTTGAGTTACAGTACAAAACATAGTAACAATATCACCCAACATTTCTAATATGACCTTATAAAAAAAACATTTCTAATATGGCGTTAATACCTTGTACTTTCCAAGGAAGCTGTGTCGCTGACCAGATATCATCATGTCAACATCCCTATCTAATACAAGTTTAACTGGTCTCTTCAAAAGATATGAAGGTACACAAGCTGCAGCAGCTATTAAAGCTGATCTTGTTTCTTTCCCACCGAAGCCACCTCCAATGCGCTTGGTTTTACAAACAACTTTTGAGAATGGAAGACCCAGTACACGAGCAACAGAAGCCTGGTGCTTTTGAGGAGCCTGAAAATCAGATGAAAAACATAAGAATATGTCAAAAAAGAAAAAACTGATTGTATTTCAACAGATCATTTAATGAACCTTTAAATGCAAAAATTATTACAAATTATTTTTTTTTGGCAATCACCAGCAGCACAGTCAACAACCAATTAAACTGCCCTTCATCATGAATATTATTCATCCATGTATATATATGCATGAACATATATAAACATATATGTATGTTTTTATATGTATATGTATATTTATATATGTATGTATGAATGTTTATATTCAGAAACTAATATTTGATGCATAAGGACATGTCCATTTTATGGTTCAATGAAGTGTGTCCACACGGAACAATGCCATGGAATATATCCAGAATTTGAATTTTAATTCATTCATTCCAGGCACAATCAGCCATCAGGTAACCCCAGCATTTGTTGTGTGGCTTAAAGTAAGAAGGTGCATGTCATGTCACATTGTACATAAGTTTTAATATTAAAATTTAACTATATTTCATATCATACACATATTTCAAAATAAAAAATTAAGTGTATTTCACATCCTACATACATATCAAAATAATAACTTATATTACATCATTCACACATTCCAACAAAATAATTAAGTTTATTTCACATCATACACAACTCTCAATAAAAAAATATAATTATCTAAGTTTAATTTTAACCTTGCTATAAATATACACCCCTACAAGTTGCATAAGACAAAGATAATTAACATAGGCACAGCTAAGACACTATGTCAAACATAAGCACAACATGCCCAATTCCAGTAAACGTGTAATCTTCATTGAAGAAAAACAGCAGTAACAGACAATCACAGTTCAAAAATGACATACTTGAGTGGAACAAATCATATGTACTTCATTTCCACCATCAACTGTCCAAACCAAACTACCATGTGGCTCCAAATAAAAATGCTCCTGACCTCCTACTTGAACTTCCCCTTCTATGACTCTGTCACATTGGCCATCTTTGAAGCACCAGTCAACATCTCCTTTCACCAAGCATTTCTCAGAGTTGGGAAAGAAGCTTGCTAATTTGACAGCATCTCTAATAGATAAAACAGGAGCTAATTCTTCATACTCAATCTGTACTTTCTTTGATGCAGATTTAGCATTTTCATGTGTATTAGCGACAACAATTCCAATAACCTGCATAAAAGTTGTACACGAAGCTGTGGTAGAAGCTAGAAAAGATCAAAACATTGCATAGGTTATCTCAATCTTTATACACCAAGAATGTACTCTGATTTGGCACTTATACCTGACCAACACATTTTACAATTTCTGAAGCAAAAACCTCCTCATCCTGGACAACAGGTCCTATTTTATTGCTACCAGGAATATCTTTTGCTAAGAATAATCCTGCAAAACCCGGAGATGATCTGGCAAGAGTATCATCTATGGAAACTATGCGAGCATGAGCTTTTTTACTCAGAACTAAAGCAGCATGGAGAGTGTTGGGAGGTGTAGGTGTATCATCAGTATACTCAGCACTTCCACATACCTGAGGCACATTTAAGGTTACATTAACAGAAAGGAAACCTACGAAACCTTGACTGGAAAAGAAATTACAGATTTGGTCGATTCAAGTGAAAAATCCTAAAATGGAGTGCTTTTACCAACCATAATATAAACATGGAGGGTGAAATTTACACAACAATAAATTTTAAATCCACTTTAGCGACTCATGAAAAATACTTCTCAGAAGTGTCAATTTCAGAAGTCCCAAAAGAACCATGCATTGGGTAGAAATTGCCAAAAATCACAGGAGGTTCCTATATATGAACAAAAAAAGAAAGGTTTTTACATGTTAATTTCAATAACAAGAACCTTAAAGTAAGGACCTATGAAGCATAGATACAACACGAGGACACAAGGACATAACACAGGGACAGGGACACGACACAACACGACACGACACGGTGACACGGCGATTTTTCAAAACATAGGATACGGACATGGCATAACACGTCAAATACAATAATAACAAAATTAATAATTTATACTTAAAAAAATATATAAAACATAGTACAAACTTAAATTTTTAAGTATAAGCAACTTGTGAGCAGCACTGAAATCTCATAGAATCAAAATGAGAACTTGAGAACAATTGTCGTTGGCATTAAATAGATTTAGGATGTAAATTTAGGGTTCATTTTACAAAGTGGGTGGAAGAATAAAAGAAAATATAATTTTACTTGGTAGAACAATAATAGTGAGCACGAAAATAAAAAAAAAAAGTAAACTCTCAGGCCTCGTTTGGTTCGCGACGAGTATTTTGCCCAACACAAATTTCAACTATAAAAATCAACTTTATTTTACATCCAATACAAATGCGAATATTAGAATTGAAAGTAATTCACATTTTACACACTTTCTAATAGTAAAATAAATCTCTCCCATTAAACTTAAAAAATAATTTTTTTTTTATGTCTAAAAAAAAGCTCGAACCAAACGAGGCCTCAGCATTGAGAATGAGAGAAGGATAAACATGAAGTTAGAGTTCCAAAATTTTTGCGATTGGCTCATTTTTCTAAAACTCGAGAGCAGTAAGAATGGAAGAAATTTTATTTAGCTTGGTTAGTTTAGGATTTTGACTTATATTAGATAAAATTTTAATAATAATAAAAGATAAAATTTTAATTTTATTAGATAAAATTTTAATAATAATAAAAGTTTTAAATATTAATAAAAAAAGGAGATAGATGTATCCATAAGTTTAATTAAAAAATAATATTAATAGATAAATTTAACATTAATATTAAATGTATCCAATTCTATCTTATATGTATCTCAAAAGTGTCCTATGCCTCAAAAGTGTTCGGCATCTCAAAAGTGTCCTAAGATATCCCAAAGTGTTCTTTAAGTTTTTTTTTAATATTATTGTGTTAGGACACACCACTTGGCGTGTCCGACACGGTACCAACGCATGTCCTCACGTGTCCCCACGTGTCCATGTATCCGACAAGGACACAATGTGATTTTTTAAAGTGTCCATACTTCATAGGTGAGGACATAAATTTTAATGCATGGTAAAAAATGATCTCTCCACAAAAGTTGTAAAACCAGCAATGACCAATCACCAATAATACATGATAAGCCTCAAACCTTTATTCCATCACCCTCTTGTTATAATTTCATTGTATACACGTAAGTTTGACTATGCTAGTCATGATTTGGACAACTATATTTTCTTACCCAATTAATTTTTCCATATTATCTTTAGAACTCTATAGAAGTATTTCTGTAAAATAATATGCCAATGCTTCCAATATAATACACCAAATACAGATTAGTATCTCGTATGATCCTAAATATCCACCTTCAAACAAGAAATTTAACACTTCTAACTAATTTATAAACTACTTAGCAGTCCACTTTCCTAATACTAGAAATTCATTTCCAAACTCATTCAGTAAGTTTCTCAGAACAATATCTAGGTAAAGAATGATGACTCCAAACCCCCTGAGAGATACCAATTCTAAGAAATTTTCAAATTTGAGCAGAAACTTTAGGTTGAACCAAGAGGGGACCTTCCATTATCAATGATATGACACTATGTCTAGTACTTATTAGTTAACTATACCTGCAGTTTTGCAGAGAGATGAACCACTGGTAAACCAACAGCAGTTCCGTGTGATTTTACTTCATAAATCTGACTCCCACTGCAGTAAGGCCTGGAGTAAGGTTGTATAGCTGACATGTCAGTTACATCCAAACCTCCTTTCAAGAATCCCTTTTCACTCATCTGCTGTGTTACCCACAAGAAAAATTTGAAAAAGAAACTGAGAGTTAGTGACTTGCGGAACTCAACCATACCACCAGGAGCATTATCTGCTAGAGGAACATCATCTTTTAAGAATTTCAAAGAATCCAGCAATAAGTTTACATCCCATGGTTTTCCTGAAAGAAAACTTTCAGTTCTAGTAGCAATGAGAGAAACTGGAGCTACTCCACCATAGACAATGGAAATATCAGAAACTCTCAAGTTCACGCCTTGTTCCTCGAGATACACACGCATTCCAGCATTTACAAGAGCAATATCATCTTCTCTCCTGTGTGCTTGTTTGAATTCTTTAACATATTCAAACTGCCGGGACCAGGGTAAGAAAATAGAGAGTAGTATTTCCCCTTTAGCAAGATCAACTTTGCGGTAACCAAGGAAAAACTTTTTGGCAATTACAGTTCTGATGTTTCCATCAGCATCCACAATTTGGAACTCAGCTCTAGAAGCCATCCAGAGTGGATTCAAATCTGAAATGGGACTAGCAGTGCAAATATTTCCACCAACAGAAGCAACATTTTTCACTTGCTTTCCAGCGAACCATTTTAGTTGATTATAAATGGCTTTACATGAGGAAGTCTCATGAATTTCCCGTTCTGCTATCACCCTCTCAAGAACTTCTTGAAGTTTACTTAATCTTACAGAAGACCCTATCTCAAGACCATTTTCCTTTATGCTCAAAGCATTGAGTTCACGTACATGTGTTACAGAGATAAGGACCGGATAATAAGCACTTTTAAAATTTACTTCAATGGCAACCTCTGTATTACCTACAACAAGTTTTGAATTTGGATAAAGAGACTTGACATCCAGCACATGCCTAAGTGTTAAAGGGCGAAACCAGCTAATTCCACCAAAACCATGCAATTTCAGTGGAAGAACCTTTCTCAAAAGAAGCTCTGGTGGAAAAATAAGCTCCTTACTACTGTAAAAGCTTCCATCAACTTCGCTGAATGAGACCTGCCTGTGTTGTCCAGAGATGACATCTCCATTTGAACTTTCACTGTTATGAAATTTACTTTCTCCGCATGAACATGGTTTTCCACTTGATGGACAGATGAATTCACCACATGAAATGCTTGGCGAAGATGAATTCATGTACATCGAGTTATCAGTCTTAGCAAAAACACGAAAGGAATCAATTATTGCTCTATACCCCGTGCAACGACATAAATTCCCTGAGAGGCATTCTTCAATTTGTGCTTCGCTGGGAGGCAATTTATTTGATCGCAGCAATGCATACATAGACATAACAAACCCTGGAGTGCAAAATCCACATTGGGAACCATGGGTTTGGGCCAGTGACTCCTGCAGTTGAAGTTATATTAAGACTGTTGCAGAGGACCAACACCTCTTAAGGTAGCATAATGGAAAGAGACCAAAATTTTCCAAAGCAAAACAAAAGGGATATTCAGACAACTTTTTGAAACAAATTTTATAATTATCAGAACGCAAACTGGTCAAAAATTTCAACTAAAAAACCCTAGACAATTCATTATAATGATGATATTAAATGCAAGGAAAAGAATTAACCAAATAAGATGAGTTCTAGAGCCTACGAGCAAAACATTTATTCTAGCATGGACAAAGAATGACCAACATTTTCAATCATATTTAGTAATTTATTTTTAAATTATAAATAGACCTCAAAAAATACACCTTATCTGATGTTAAGTTGTCACAGATTGATGAAAATGGAGAATTTTTTTTTTTCATGCTGATCAATTCCAATCAGTTTTTCCAAGGTTGATTCCTTGAAGAGTTTTTGCAATTTAACATAATTATTTTCCACAAGGTAACATATCTCTCTTAATCAGGACAGAATGAACACGCTTCAAATCTGGCATTCAATCCAGAAACATAAAACAGAACTGGTTACTACTTAGACAAGGATGTAGTAGTAATAATTTTGATTCAGCAATATTTTCATCCTTTAATAATCAGCCTGGAATTTCCTGTATTTTCATTACAGTTCCAGTAATAATAACATCACACTCTCTTCTGTAATTTTAACAGCCAAGGAAATAAACTCTACATAAAAACAAAATCAGGCAAAAAAATTGTCATTGTTCAAATAATCTTTAGAGCTCAAGATATTGAGAAGATAAATAAAGAAAAAGAGCAAAGAGCCAACCTGAACAGGATGCAAGCCGCTTTGACAATTTCCAAGACCCTCTACGGTTATAATGTGCATTCCTTCGACCGAATATAATGGAGCCAAGCAGGAATTAATTGCATAATGTCTGCATATGTTTTCAAAAGAATCAAAAGCATTATAACAACTAGAATCATTAAATTTTTAGTAGAAACTCACAATGATTTCTTTGTAGAGCAATCATAGTCAGAAACCATCACTGTGCAAGCCCCACAACCACCTTCTCCACAACCAAGCTTAGTTCCAGTCAAACCCATATCTATAAATGTTTAAAAGATAATAGTAAAAAATCATAGTGCGAATTCAAGACAAAGCACAAAACCAAGTTCAAAAAAAGATGGGAAAAGGGAATGAGTGAAAACAAACCGAGAAACAATAAGGAAAAATCACAAGAGCTCAGGCAGGTCCTAATAACTTCAACATTTGAGAAAAACAATGAAAAAATAACAAAAAAAAGTGAAACTAATTTGTTGAAAACAGATTACCGTAAAGGTCAATTATTTTCAAGTATTAGCATCTTCAGTATTGCAAATACATGTTATCTTGAATTTCACGAGTATTAAAGTACTTGCTAAACATGTAACTAATAATTCCAGCTATCTTGTGGACAATAGAACAGGTTTCGAAAGTATTTGTCACCTACATTGCAAACTTCAAGCGACCAAATCTCCCCTTATCACAAGTATACCTCAAAATCTTCCAGTAGTCCATGTAATAGCCCAACCTACTATAGATATTGTTCGCTTTGGCTTAATGAGCCTCATGATTTTAAAACACATTTATAGGATAATGGTGTGTTTTCATATATATCCAGCATCTCTCCTATGCTCTGTTAATGTGAAATTTGTCTAAAGGTACATCTCTCATGGATGTTAGTTGTCACAAACCGGTCCCTCGAGACCCAACATCCTCACTGAAGTTTGTCACACCATCACCCAAGAAGTCATGCGGAGTGACTCTAATACCATATATAACAGCCTAGCCCACCATAAATATTGTCTGCTTTGGCCCAATGACCCTCACAATTTTAAAAAAGTCTACGAGGGTCTTAGAATTGATTAGTATCTCTTCTTGAGTTCAAGTGTGCAGAGATGACAAATAAGAGCACTTTCATAAATTAAAGCTTTGCTAAGAAGAGAACTTGAGTTGATGTTGTAAGTTTGCCTTGATTTCAACAACCCAACTTGCTTGAGAACAAGGATTAAAGATCACAAAATCTCAAGTTCAGGTGACTATGAGCTCTCAACCACCAAGGATCATAAAGGGGTCAGATTACTCAGACCTCAGTGTCATTGGGATATTGGGACCTGACGTGCAACTCATGGGTTGTAGTCAATGAACAACCTCAACAACTTATGGGTGTTGATTAGGTTGTCAACTACAGATGATATGAAATTGGATGCAAAGCCCAGTCAGATTACATGAACCTTGAGGGTCCGATGTGGTTCTGGAAAGTCACACAATGAATCGAGGAGGTTCCCTGATAGTTTTGTACAATGAGTTTTTGTGCTTTTACATTCATGAGGAATTATGTACGAAGTCCTAAGGCCTTAACATATAAAGGGTCAATAGTTCCTTAAGGAGCCTCATTGAAATTTCTCTTGTAGTCTGCTTTATGTGCATAGTAAACCTTTCTCTTGCATTTTCTCACATGAGTTTCCAAGTAAAATTTTGATTTTCTTCGCTTACTGGTTTTTTTACTTCATGGTTCTACTGTTCTATATATTTGCTGTTTCTGTTCGTCCTTCGGGATAAACTAGATAAGAAATCAAATACTACTCTATTTCCCACACAATCCGGCACACAAATCGGCTTCGGAGGTAGCAGATTTTCCGGAACAAATTTGTGCTAAACCCAAAAACAAAACAATAAAAGCAAATGAGAATAAGAATCGAACTGAGCATACGACAGAGAACCTCTCGCTGACCTCTTAGATACTGGAGAAGAGAGAGGTGAGCCAAACCATCTGGAAGTGCATGCCGGACTCCGTTGACATAGAGGATTGCCTCCGATGCCCATCCCTCCGACTCAGTCGCCTCTTGCTCCTCCAACTGTGTGAGCGAACCCATCCCCCGATCCGATTCACCTCCTCCAACCGAAGGTCCTTCCAACTGCTTTCTCTTTCTTCTGCCTTCGTTGAGGTTTGAACTGGATCTCTCTCTCTCTCTCTCTCTC
>JAEMOT010002179.1:45887-63767 GCA_019297695.1 Apostasia ramifera
TCTCTCTCTCTCCGGCTGCTGCAGAGTTCCGTCCGAGGTGGTACCATCTAATCAATGTATTATCATAAAATAAAAAAATTACACTGTTCAATATTATTTTATTTAAAAAAATAACTATTTAATTTAATAATATTTATAAATAATTTTTTATAAAATTATTAATTAAAAAATAATAATTAAATATTATGATATCTAAATTACATAACATAACATCAAAATAACAACGAATCAAACACCCTCTTAATAAATTTAATAATTTTATTTTTAATAATTAAATTTTTAATATTTCATATTAGAATAAATTACACTCAAGTCCCTGTGTTTAAGGCTTAATAACGCACAGGTTCACGTTATAATATCGAGGTTCTTGAGTTTTAATAAATTATCAAATAGTACTTTTTTTATTATTATTAAATTTTTTTTAAAATTATCATTATACCGCTCCCTCTCTCTCCTCCCGATTCCCGCGCACACGAGGCCACGCAACCCGCAGGTAGCCGCCAGTCTCGCACGTACGCGGGGATCAAGAAGAGAGAGGGGAAGGGGTATAACAGTAATTTTAAAAAAAATAATAATAAAAAAAAACTCCCATTTAATAATTTATTAAAACTCAGGGGCCGATGTTATAATTTTAAAAACACAGATCTGTGCTTTATTAAGAGTTAAACTCAGGGACCTGAATGTAATTTACCCTTCATATTATTCATAAAAACTATATAAAATTATAATTTATATGTAATTTATGGTATAAATATAACAAATATTATAATTTTTACATTACTTTTTTAGCCCAATATATAATATTAAAACTTTAAATAATAAATATATAAAATAATTAAATTTTAATGACATGTATATTATTGTTCCCAAAAATAGCATTTGAGTCTTTTATTTGTCATTATGGCCTATTTAGTTAAAAAAAAATTTAGTAATTAGTAAAATATTCTCTAGCTAAAATCTTATTTTATTTTTTAAAAAATAAAATAATATTTTATATTTTATTTTACATAAATTTTAATATTAAATAATCATTCTATTTAACATTCAACATAATTTTTAATATAACTAATTCATTTTATTTTTTATCATACATATTTTTCAAAAATTTCTATAAATTTTTTTCCATCATTTTTTTTTATCTTACAACTAAATTGAGCATGTATAAAAATTACTCTAGATTTTAAATTAAGCAGATTAGTCCTATGAAAATAATTCTATGTAAAATCAAGTCGAGCGAGGGGCTCCAATGGACAACTCTCACCAAAAAACTATGAAATGATTTCTTTTGGCTATAAAAGTATTATTATTATTAAGAAATTTATATTTTTATTTAAAGGTGATCTAACTTAGTTTGAAAAGTAAAGAGATTTATATGTTAAAAAGAAATTTACAATGTATCAATAAATTTAGTATATGTTTCTTTTCTTTAATATTTTAGTGGTATTTACATTAATTATTATTTTAATGACAATTAGTTCGTTTGAATAAAAAAAATTTCAATTCACACCATATAACTAAAAAGCATTACTAATATTTTATAGATAAAAAGAAGGGATAATTACCTACATACCACACCATTTAGTTTTATTTATGTCTTATCCATTTATTCTTAATTAATTAAACTATGCATACTCAAAACATTATAAAATCTTACATACACACATTTTAACTTATTTTTATTATAATGAGTAATCATGATTTTTCAATAACCTAACTATAGTTAGATTATAAAAAATCTAAGCCGTTCATCATATTATTTTAAGAATATTTAAATATATTTTGAGTGAAAATCCTAAAACCTTAATGTTTAGGTGGCGGCAAAGGAAGAAGACATCCGCGACGTGAATTGATTTTAGAACAAATCAGCGCTTTAGTGTGGTATTGAGGAAGAGAAAAATATGTATCATTAAGGGTAAAAATATAATTTTAATGATTTACTAACACAATATTTTTTTTTCAAATAGATTTTAATTAAATTTTAACTCAAGTGTGTGTATGTAAGATTTTGTAATGTTTTAAGTGTGCATAGCGAATTAAGTAATTAAGAATGAATAGGTAAAGTATAAATAAAACTAAATAGTGTGGCATGTAGATAATTATCTCTAAAAAGAATGATTACTAGTCTACCTATTACTAATTTGCCCTGTCATATACGTTGCAACAGAAGACAAAGGAATAGCCGCTAATATGCCTACAACTAATTCTCATTTTAAAAATATTACACGATTTAAAAATAAAATAATAGCAAATGCCAAATAATCAAAAATATATAAAAAAGGCGAAAAGTCTGCGCCATAAATTTGGGCAAGCAGCCAAGCATTCGTCCACTTTGTCGGTGCTGAAAGTAGACATATATTAAAATTTAGAAAGAATTACATACATATTTTTTAAATCATCTTGAATTACATATTAAACCCCTTGTTTTTTAATTTTACAACTTAACCCCCTAAATCATCCAAAAATAACATATTTAGGTATTTTTCAAGATTTTCAAAATATATTTTTTACTGATTTATAATTATTTGGATATTTATTACCAATAATATATATATACAAATATTATAAATATATTTACAAATACATGTATTCTACTAATTTTTATTTTTGAATAATTTAGGGAATTAAAAAATAAGGAATCTAATATGTAATTCAAAATGATTTAAAGAGTATGTATGTAAATGCCCTTAAAATTTATATAGAATATAGTTTAACAGTTATACTAAAATACAGATAGAATAAAAAATTTTAATATGAAAATTTATTTATGAGGTCAAATAAGACTATTTTTTATTATATAAATTTACATCAAATTATGATAACCCCAGCATCAAATGGTTCATATAAAAGCCAAAAAAAAAAAATCAAGGGATTCATAAAAGTAAAAAAAAAAAAGACAAAATGAGCAGGAAAAAGTTGATTAAATGCCTTTTCAAAGAAACGCTACAATCAAAATTTCGAAAATGATGTGCCAAATACAAAGAATAATGATCCAACATTCAATGGTAACTCACATTCATGAAAAAAAACTTTAAATTTCAATTAGCATTAATTTTGGTAATTTCAATAATTTTAATAATTTTAATTTTAATGATTTTAATTTCAATAATTTTAGTATAATATATGATCTTTTATTTTTACCTCAAAATTTTATCTAACAAAATAAAATCTAAAACTTTACAAAACACTTCTCTTAAAACTTTATCACAAATCTTTTTAAATCAATAAAAATAAAATACAAATTTTCTTCTCTTTATAAACACTTCCACTAAACTTCTCAATAAATAAATTTCACATTAAACCTAACTAACATAAAAGTGAATTAATTCTTTAAATATCACAATATAATTTACACTCAATCACTCTCCCAAAATTTTAAAATACAATTAATTAATTTAATTTCTCTATTACTAACGCAATCTAATAGATTACAATTGTTCTAATACTAATATATTTTTCTCCATTCATTTAACATCATTTAATCTATAAGATCATATAAAACAATCAAATGAGCTAAATTTTTTTTTATATCCTTTAAACTTTTTAAAATTCAACTTTATTAATACGCTAAATATAAAAGCAAAATTGCTCATTAATTACTCATAGAAATTTCTGTTTACATGTAATACGTCTAACTATGATGTCATCTTCAACAAGTTAACTAGTAGGTTAATCCGAGTTAGTACTCCTTAGATATGCACAAGGATAAATTGTACAGAGACCTCTGAAATTAGAATGACGCTGCAAATAGGTCTTACATTTTGAAAAGCCTAGATTTGAGTCCTTGAGTTTGTGTTAGCACTAACGTTTGGTTCCACGTCTGAAATTTGCTGATTTTTTTAGAGAATTTCGAAAAAATTATAAGGGCATTTTAGTCCATATAAATATGACTAACAGTCTTACTATCTAATTAGACCATCCAGAAAAACGATATTTAAACTAAAGAATCCGATGACAGCGCAAACACAAATTCAAAGACTTAAATCTAGATTTTTCAAAACGTGAGACCTATTTACAGCATCATTCTACCCTCAGGAGCTCCTGTGCAATTTACCCAACGCACAATAACATAAATCTCACTTTTCTGCTGTTTAGAATGATGTGCAATTTTGAATGCAAATAGGAAGAGTTAAGATGTTGAACTCAGAGGCTGAGCAAAAGGTGGACATCATTCAGTGATTGTTCAGACCTGTGAAGAATTGGAATCGGTGAGCAATAAAATATAACGATTAAGCAATTCTCATCAAGAACCTGTTAGTCAAACGATAACTAAGGTTGTTGCCTATCTGACAGTATAAAATAGTCATTAACAAGTGTATATACAGTATAGTTTTGCTCCAAAAAACCAAAAGTTTTAAACTAGCAAATCAGATAAATAGCGACATCAACCTGTTCATAATCAAAGAAATAGTAGAACAAATTTTTTGATTATGAGAAATGAAATTGAACCACCTGTGATATAAAACCCTATGCTTTCTTCACTCTGGCCTGCGCAGCCTTAGCAGTTTTGGAACGCTCCGCCTGAGAAAACACAATAAATGCACGCATGCAACCTGTGACAAGAACAAGAGCCAGAGTCGTGAATGCGACTCCCTTCCATGTGGACAACAAAGCCGAGCACCTGAAGAATCTGAAGGCAGCAAATGTGAGCAGAGCCGCCCATGAAACGACAACCTACGATAGAAGACGAGGGAAGTTATTTTTTCATCGCTTAAACTCATCCTCGGATCAGGACCATACGAGATGGACAAAATGTCGTTAGGTTTGGTTAATCATGTTTTCTCCCCAACAGATTAATCGGGCATTATAACACAAGTTGGATTTCTTCAATCTAGGATGATGTTATCTTACCAGCTTGAGCTATATTTTAACACTATAGGAGGCACAAACAAGCAAAATCAACAAAAGGATTAACAAGATCGATCAACAAGATGTGAGGAGGATGATCATTAAGGTCTTACCAGCAAAGATTTTAAAGGACGACCTATGGGTTTATAATCTTCTTCTCCATAAGTGCCATGAGCAAGGTGCTTGTCAAGTAAGGCGTCCTATTAGGAAGCAGACATAACAGCAAGAATGTCAAGGTTGCAGTTAAATGAGCCAAAGAAAATGCAAAGCATATGGAATATTTCACAGTGATCAATTTATGTTGATGCAAGTAAACGACCAGTCAAGAAAGGGTAGATTCAGTTGTGCTTATTTTTGAATAATATGAATATCTAGAGGTGATTCTGTGTGTAAATTGAGATCATGCAAGGGAAGTCATTGATAAATGGAAAACTACCTTTGACACAAATAAATCCCTGCACCACTGAGCTATTTCTTCTTCGGTCTCGGGCAATTCAGTCATGGGTCGTCGCTTCATGTGAATATGAACCTAGGTAAATATGAACAATTTTGAGTAAAGCTGCAAGAAAACCAATGGCAACTTTTGGAAAATAAGCTACCAATAATATCTTGGAAAATTAATGGCACAAACTAGTTATTGTTGTTTTTCTAGAGCTTGTTCATTTACATAATCATATATCAGAAGTCCTAAAGATGGTGCAAAGACAGGATAACCTGATATAAAACGTTTATGAGAAAACAAGCAAACAGCAAAAATAATCTGCCAAAGGGGCATTTCAAAGACATGCTGCTCTAGTTTTCCTAGACAGTGTTCCCTTAAGGAACATGAACTTGGAGAAAGTTCAAGAAATAAGGCCATGCTACGAAGAAAAATTGGAGAATATCAAAGTCAATCAAATGTTCAGTAGTCGAAGGTGGGTAAACAACATACAATTTCTCTTGCAATCATATTGTTCTAACCTTTGCTACAACAAACATAGTTTCAAGATGAACTAGAAAAAAAAAGACCTTGGCGCAAGATTACTTTGAATGTTGATGATCTAAACTGGAACTTAGTTAATTCATGCTAGGAAAGAATAAAATTGATTGGCCATTTGGCCCAGAGATAAGTGTATCACTAAATACTAGTGATGAATAAAAGATGACAGATTCAAAAAATAACATTATTATGCTGTAAGAAGGTAATCAGGAATAGCAAAAATGAAAGACTTCAATTATACCACTGGCGAAGTAGAAAAAAAAGTCACAAATAAGGCTCAAAAGACAATGGGCTGCAAAGAATATGGAGCCAAAAAATTGAGAATATGAAGTCAGATTCACATTGGATTTTGAATTTCTAGAGAGTGACATTCAAGAGTTCCCCATCAAGTCCTACATTATAGTCAGTGTTCAAGTCCTCATTTTATGGATGCCAAACACAATACTAATTCAAATCAAAGAACAGTCATACAAAGAATCACGGGGGTTAACCTTTGCAAAACAAACTTCAAGAGGGTTTACCTTTAAAAAAAGAAATCAAGAATGTCACTATTTTTAAAGGTTAAAGGGGATAACTACAACCTACAAGGAACCGACATGCCGAGGGAAAGACACTAGTAACCACTTGTGAGGTGGAATATTTTGGAGACAATCAACTCTTTAAACTTATAAAATACAACAACAATAACAACCACCAAGCCATTATTTCACTAGGTGGGGTCGGCAATAAGAATCCTTTGCTTCCTTTACACTCTATCAGTAAACAAATCCTTATTTAATGTGTAAGATCATTCCTTACAGTTTTTATCATATTTGTTTTGGTCTCCATCTTTCTCTTTTTATATGGGCAAGATCTAATAACTCAACTTTTCTCACTAGAGCTCTAAGCAGCCTATGATTTATATATCCAAACTAGTTAAATTGACTCTCCCTGAGTCTATCCCCATTTGATGCTACTCTAACTTTCTTGCGGATATACTCATTTCTTATCCTATCTTTTCGCGTATATTCACTCATCCATCTTAACATCCTCATTTCTATAATACTTATTTTATGAACAAAAGACATAAGGGAAACCCATAAATAATTTTAGCCCCATAAATACCTTTAGCCTAATCATGAAAATTGTCAAATCTATAAAACAAGATTTAATAGATCAAAGAAACTAACCTATCATAGCAAACAAATACATCCATGACACATTGTAAAACATATTTAGAAAAATAACAAAGGTATGCTGCATTTCTATTTAGTACATGAATAATCTAGATAAGTCTACATAAATAATAAATTTATGAAAGCAAATTTAGATAAGTACTCCAAAAATATTATGCTTGCTACCCTATGCAAGTTAAAAGTTAAAAAACACCCACTTTCTGTAGCTTTAAAAGATAGTAGAAATAAGTGGTGTATGAAAACAATTGATTTGTGTACATCCCAACCCTCATTCTCTCTCTAATGTCCCCGACACTGACTCTGGCAATGATATTTTGCGACTCGAGGGTGATTTTAGTTGTCGTCTAGATTACCTTATTTATTTCCAGCCCATTTTTTTAAAAAAAATATTTATCACTATTATCTCATGTTATATATTTTCTTTATTTTGGTGAGAGGAGTATACTATATATTTTGTAATTGGGCTTGAGAAAGTGATTAGTGTAATTGGGATAAAATGAATGGGGTTGAGAGTCGAAATCCTAGCTTAAGCTTTTATTTAAAACTTAGGCCTAAATTGGCCTAAGATTCCCTTCCCATTTATTCACCCATTGGATCAACAAAATCACAAATGGATGGACCTAATGTAGTGGCCCTAATCTATGGTGAGGACCAAGTTGGTTGAGGATTAATGGATGAGATAGCTTGATTTCACCTATTTATGGCAAAGGTGAGAGATTAGTTTTTTTTAGTTTTTGGTGGAGTTACCCAAATTAGAAGAGAAGGACCAATTCCCATCAGTGGCCACCATCTATCTCCAAGTCACCATCGCTAAGGGACCTGAGTGTGACGCCTAGTAGAACCCTTCCCTTCTTCTGTCGCCATTGGGGAGGTTTGTCGCTAGTCAGTGCCACCTTCCAATGCGCTACCAGTCAACGCAACCTCCTCCGCCATCACTAATAGGAAGCAACCGGGGCCTCGCGCCTTGGCATGGGATTTTGCTGCGGCCAATCTCCTCTCTTTGCTGTCACCAATAATGTGGTCGATAGCAACCACAAACATCGTCGTCTTCTCCGATTGATTACCGCAAAGGGGTTTCCAAGCCGATGCAATGTCAGCCTAGTCGATCGGTGCAACTCTGATCAATTTCCACAAGTTATCCACCCCGCCCTCACCTTGGATCATCGATTCAATTCCCAATTGGTATCTTCGACTACAATTCCCCATTGATTTCGCCACCATGCAATTTTTCTAACCTTCGTTCAATTTACTAGCCTAGTTTACTATTTGTTTCTTACCATAATTTTGCTTGCTACGTGTGCTAAAGTTAGCTCATGTATGAGACTTTGTTACCTTAATTGAGTTCAAATACATGTTAATCTCACTAATCTTTCTTACAACTTAGAGGCTTTCATGTTATAGTAGCTTTACTTATAGAATATACCTTATTTATTATCTCTTTAATGTTCCTATTTGTATGAACCTTCTATGTTGAATTGTGTGAATGTGGAGCTTGCATGACTTGGATCAATTTCCTTTTAATCCCAATTGTGAAACTCACTCACATAGCATTTTAGCTCATGTTCTAATTTAGGCTTTTTTCTCTCATTTAGACAATTATTTTTGCATTGAACAAAAGCTCTCATTTTAGATTTAATTTTTCCTCATCATCTCCATTATATTTTACTTTCCATTTAGTTTAGGGGAAATCTGCACAATTCACCCTACATCACTCTCCCTTACCACCTTGTTTGTATTCATGTAAGGCAAAGGCAAGAGGATCGCACATTGCTGAAAAATGGGCAACACTCAAAAAATTGCAGGCTATTGCCAACGACATGCCAAGAGCATTGAGTATTTGTTTAAAAGGAGACTCCATGGACGTAGTCCAACTCATTCAGAGTAAGTTGGAGCAATATGGTAAACCGAAAGCAAAATAAACCTCATACAACAAGGTGGGAAACAGTTGGACTAGGCACAAGGTGTAATGCAATCAATTGGAACCTTCAGGATAGCAACACATCACAAGTTTCAACAAGGAAATCACATTTAGAGTTAGAAACCACAACATGGCAATGCGAACAATAGCACGAAGCATAGAGAGCACAATATAGAGGGTCAAATTCAATATCATCAAGTAGCAAAGAAAACTCCAAAGTCACCACTCGATGGCAATAGCAGACTAAGTAAGAGGCCATAGACACAAAAAAGACAGCAAGCATGACATAATTGGCATAAGTTAAAATACTAATTCCCGAAAAGATCTTGTACTGAAGCATAAAGTGAACATTCTAATCATTTTCCTTTGTGCAGGATTACACGTGTATAAAATAGTGTAAATAGTGAAGACCAATTTTTTGGCACACTAGGTGATTTTTGTTGACATAAGAGTATTTCCCTTCCCATCGATTTTTTAACATCCTCAAAGAAGAGTTTAATTGACTTTGTACTTTGTTGTACCTTGCTTTACTTTAATGCTTTGGCTATGCCACTTTTCGAGAATATAGATGAATGTCAAAGTAGAACAACCTTCTGTTATTTATGAAACTTTTGCCCGAAAAGCTATAAATTCCAAAACAATAGAAACCAAAGCTGATTTTGAGACAACAAAGAGAAGGTAGTGCTCCAAAAGACATGTCAAGCCATGGAACCATTTTTAAATACTTTTAAAATTTGACTCTGGCCATTTCTTGTGATATTGGCTGGTTTCGGATTTTAAATGTGTTGCATGAATGTTTTGTAGGACAATTAACATTATGGCTTTTATATTCGACAATTTGACTTGGGCCATTTCTTTAATGAACGGACTCAAAAGGGCACATACCTCTAGGTTTGCGATACTGTAAAAAGTCCCGTGAAAAGGACAAGAAGTTTTTTTATCGTAATCATTTTGTTTGTTGTTTGTTTTGAAAGACATAGTGTTCCTGTAAGGACAATCAAATTTTACCATTTGATAATTCTTACCGTAAACTTAAAGACATTCAAAATCGGAATTCACAAACTTAAGTGGCTATATGATTAAATTGGTCATAAAGGACTGTTTGTTAACAAAATGCTAGAATCCTTGCATAGATCACCCAAAATGATCAAATGAACATAAAACGCATTCCAGTAAACTTCAATCAGGCCAGGAAATTTCTGAACAATGAAGATCAACAAGGAAACAAATACAAATCGAAGAACTACTCTAATGCAAAGGCTATGCAGATGACTCATGTCACCTAAAAAAAATGCTGAAGTGCTACAAATGATGGTTATATATTACCCACTAGATTTTCTAAGAAAACCATCAAGAGTGATTGCTTAATCTTATAAACCAATGTATTTAATTGGAAGAAATAAGAGGGAACAGCATATCATAAAAGCTCTATCATTCTTACCAGAGAAGGTTGCCCTTTCAAAATACCGAGCATCGTTGGAGATGGCTTATCTTTAGGAATAGACACAGTCACATCATATATAGCAGGAACAAACGAGCGCATATTATTTACAGCTGAAACAAAACCCTGAAATGAAAAAAAAAATTGTGTGAAAAGAAACCAAATGATCCCACGTAAAGATTATTTTCATGTTGCTTAGATTTGGTATTGAGATTAAGATGATACAATGAATGGAATTCATTATATGTAACTAATGATAGGGGGAGGGGCAGAAGGGGTAGATCTTCACAGCAAAGTCAAACTTTAAGAGAATAAGAAAGTATCTGATTTCTAACTACTGACGCCATTTCCAAACTATGCCTTTTTGTGGTTAAGTTCTTTGAGGAAGTGCTAAGAATTGAATTAGCAATACTTCTAACTATGAAGGACGGAGAACAAGACAAGACAGCCAACAACCTTATGTATTTTGTTGAGTAATAGTGATGGGAAAGCATAAGGGATGACAACTGCAAAAGTTCAAGAGCATCCTGTAAGACAGTCCAGTATGAAGGCAAACATACAAGCACAGAAGATAAGCCAAAAAAGGTAGAATTAGTATGAACATGACACTAATAAAAAAAAAGTTCACATCAGCAAATGACAGATTGAAATTACAGCAAATTGGAAATTTCATGAGTTAAACCTAAAAACATGGAAAATATCCAACACTAAGTAGAGAACAATAGACACACAAGAATTTAACAAGTTAAAATAAATAAGCAATGAAAATAAGTTGATATTGTCCAGCACAGTATAGTGTGGAAACTCAATTGAACATGTTAAATCAGACAATAGAAAAGTTCAGTAAAAGGACAACCTAGTTTGGACATTTATCAGATGAAAAACAACAAAACTGCATGTATGACGGTGATGAAAAACCAATGCTGAACCTGCGAACTAAAGTTTAGAAGACAATGATGATTGGTTTGACAAATGATAATTACCCCAATGAATATCAGTTAGATGCATCTTCCATGGATGTTAAACTTAGGGATGATATAGGCCTGAGTGAAATCAGATAGTAGATAAAAGATGAATATCTATATTAACAATAAGGTAGAAGTATGTAATCCGCCACCTTAGTACGTGGAATCAACACGTTTCTAGGAACGGGCAAACCCTGTGAAGCTGCGTACTCTTGAGCTGCCAAAAGTTTAGCTGGAGTGAAACGAGTGCCTTCAACAAAAAGTGCCAGCCAAAATGGCTGTGGGAAATCCTTCAATCTTTGGAGACCTGACTGCAACATACTGAAAGGATAATTGAAAAATCAATGGAATTTTAATGAACATCACAAGTCGTTATTGAACACCATGCCTTTAATGTGTCTTCATCCTTGGCCCAGCTTCTCTCCAGAAATAGATACTCGGTAAACCACATCGACCAACCAATGACCTATAAAATATAATAAAATAGAACGAATAATTTTCTTCTAATATCATATAAGATACTAAATCTAGACACAAGCATCCAGCATTCACATATAAGAAACATCTTCCCTGGTTCCCTGCAAAATTGTTTTAAAGCAAAGAAGCCATGCATGTGCTTAGAAGAAGTGAAGCACACCATTATGACTACCACAAAAGCTACAGGAAGGAATGATCAGCTGATGGTCAACGATGATGCTGATGTTAGAGCACAAAAAGCGAAAACAGAAGTCAAAAAAAAAGATAAGCAAAGAAGAACTCCCATCCCATGCGATCGAATTAGAATCCACATAATTTGAAGACAATGATACAACAGCACAAATCTCTTCTCATGCTATGAACACTTTCAAGCATCCAATGAATGATTTTATCACATGAACACATACTCAAAGATGGCCACTGATGTTGGTCACTAGAGCACAAACTATAATGATAAGAAAAACAGAATTATCTTTCTGTGCGATCTAAAAAAATCCACATAATTTGAAGAAAATGACACAAAGAACAAACCGCTTCTCAGCAATCAAAACCATTCATGTAGAGCACATGCACATGAGAAGTCATTCCACTTGCTTAATTTTGCAAAAAAACAGGGATACAATTCATGACATAGAAACTTCTTTAAGAGAAGGGAGTTTCAAGCTCGGATGTACTTATATTTAGTCCCAACCATGATTTTTTTTTTTTTTTAGTCTCATGCATGATGTGATGGTACATATTTAGCCATACTCACTGGAAGGAACTTTGTTGATTTCTTCATGACAGCTAATGTGCTACCAAGACAACCTGAACGCTGGCACGACAAATTACTGTTAGCATGTGCAAAAAAGTATTAAAACTCAACATTTATTTATAGATATCTTATTCTATCATGGACATTCTCTCATCAAATAATGAATTCAAAAGATGACAATATATGATTTTAAAAAAAATGTTAACATCAACATGCGTATTGCATAACAATAAGTAGATTGGTGAAAATATGCACCTGAGCTAAAATCCAACCAACAAGCCAATCAATGTCACTTCTGTGATTACAGACAACAAGAGCATGCTCTTTGCCTAAAATACAACTCAATCCCAAACCATTCAGAAATGATTATCTCTCCAATAATTGGTAATGGAGAGAAATTAGATTGCAAAAGATGTTTTATCAATACCCATTGCCTTGAAGGTTTCAGGATCCGCATATAATCGTATCTGCATTGACATTCAAATATTGTACTTAATAATGCAACAAGAAAACATCATGAAAGTTGATAGGAATGACAGAATTCTAGAGAAGCATCAATTGTACTAGCCAGAGAACCAAGAGTACAATTCAAACTAACCTAACTTTCACTATAACATAGCGCAACATACCAAGAAACATGACTTGTGTGAGTATCAACAGAGCTAATCTCCTTTTCAGTTGAAAATGAAATGTAATGTAATAATTCTAAGTAACTATAAGAGGTCAAGTGCGCTAATGATGTCTGTCCCCAGCATTTAAACCAAGATTACCATCAGATCATATACACAACAGCAAAATGGGAGAATAATCCCAGAGTCTTTAGAAACAGTATATATATATATATATGTGTGTGTGTGTGTGTGTGTGTGTGTGTGTGTAGTGTATAGACACACACACATCTATTCACCTTTTCTTTTCCTTTCCCTTATTGCTTGATGGAGAGAGATGCTGAACCAGTTAATCATTCTTTTCAAAATATAATGCATTAGATTTCCTAAGATTATCGTAACACTTGGATAACATGAAAGTAACACTGCTAGCAAGTTGGCAAATTGTGGAACAAAGGTCAACATTGGATAAGGCTTTGCTTTTTTTCATGTAATAATACATAAAATATGCTCAGATTCTAAGCGCCTAAATAAATATATGCAACATAGACAGATCAAATAAACAGCTAGGAGTATGTAATTGGTAGGTTATAGAACAATGGGGCACCTAAAGAAATACATAACAAAATAGATAGGATAAAAGTGATCAAGAATATCAGCAGGAAATAAAATCATGAGGAACAATAGCTCTTACAGGTCCAGGAGACATGCGTTCTTTTTCTCTCCTATCCAGCTCACTCAGGGCAGCGTACTAAACTCAATGCAAGCTATCTACTTGAAGAAATAATCTAGAATATCACATGCTTATCTCCAATGAAGTGTATGGATTACAGAAGATCAAAGAGAAGGGACTGCTCAGTCACATCGTTTTCTACACCTCATTTAGTAACTCATATTATTCAATAACGAAGTCATATGGATGTTGAGCCGGAAAAACATCGCTTATACAGTATATCCTCTCCAAGACAATGTCAATAAAAGGCCAAAGAATAACATCTCCTTGCAACTACCATTAAAGGAAATAGACAGATCAAATCGGGAAAAAAGAGCCTGTTTATGAGTAAATACCTCCACTCCTGCCCACCAGTCAACCAGCCAAACAAGCTGCAGCCACAATAACTCCGCCACCACCCTATTGATCCTTCTATAGATGCTCTTCGAGATCGGCCGAATCGTAAGATAACAAGCAGCCTGCACAAAAAGCTACAAAGAATTCTAACAAAGCACGAAAAAATTAGTTCCTAGTTCCTACATAAAACTAACACTGCATCCACGAGAGCGCTGACGATAAGAAAGATCCGGAAACCAAGGACACAAAAAAGCAACAGATCAAGCAAAAACCAACAGGTCTCTAACAGATCAAGGCGAGAACCTGAATGAGGTTTACGATGAGCCCCGAGAGGAGGAACAGCAGGCCGAGAGGGACCACCACGACGGCCACCGGAATCGCCATGGCCGCGAGGAAGGGACGGCGACGGATCGACGCTTGTTTCCGGTCTCGATCTGACCGCGGGAGCTTCTCAGGATGCGCGGCGGAATCTCCGCAGCGCGAAGGAGCTCTCCATCTAGCGATCCCAATCGAACTAATTTATTAAAATTCTGCACCGCTCCGCCACTCGTACGGCGGCGAGCGTTTTAATGCAGCAGGAAGAGAGCAGGCATAGGGCGAGGCTCCCGGAGGAGAGATTATCGGGTTCGGAGTTCCAGATTTTCAGAATCCGACACTGTGCAGGCGGGTCACGGAATTGGCGTTTTTTCTAACCGCTTATTTCTACACCTCATTCACATTTTATTCAAATTAAATTCAATGTAATATTTTCATAACTCAATATTACTTTACTCAAATTAAAACCAATTCAACAATATTTGATGTAAGATACTCTGGCTTTCACAATGAAATTAATCAGTCTTAAATAGGATTATGCATTTTAATTTTTATTAATTTTTAATTCAACATCAATTTATTCTGAACAACTAAATATTATTATTATTATTATTTTAAATAATTATATTTTCATCTCATTTAAATTAATAATTATAATTTAAATTTTTTTATTATAATTAAAATAATAGTCAAACTTAGGTGAGATATTGAGATGAGAACAAACAAATTGTGTGACATGAAATTTGTAATTGGAATTCTTCATAAATTAAGCTTTATAATTTTTAAAAAAATTTAGTAAACTTTATAATATTTATTAAATATAATATTATATATGTAATTATTTTTTAATTACATATTAAATTTCTATTCTTTTATTTTATAATTTAATTTTCTAAATTTTCTAAAAATAAAAATCAGTGACATATATGTATTCACAGATATTTTTATAATATTTTATATATATATGTCACTGATAATAAGTATTTAAATAATTATAATTAGCAAAAAAAAAAGTTTTTAAAAATTATGAAAAAAATCTAAATATTTTATTTTTGAAAATTTTGAGGATTAAATTGAAAATAAAAAAAAAATTAATATATAATTGAAGCAAAATTAAAAGATTTGTAAGTAAATACTCATAATTTTTTTTACCATATTTGTGCTTCATGAAATCTGAAATATGCAATGGCCTCATTTAGTTGAAGATATTTTTTTATTTAATATAAATTTCAATTATAAAAATTAATTTTATTTCACATCTAATATAAATAAAAATATCAAAATTAAAAGTATTTCATATTTTATATAATTTTTAATATTAAAATATATATTTTTTATTAAATTTAAAAAATAAAATATTTTTTTTTGTTAAAAAAAAATTCAAATCAAATGAAGCTAATGGAAGGCACATCTATGAAGATAATATTAAAAAAATGGTTACATTTAGGTACATATAATATAAAATAATAATTCTACACAATAATGGACTTGTATCCATATATATTTATTTATTTATTTACAAATATTCATATATAGTTACTGGTGTTAATTTGCCGGGAAATAGCCGTTATTTATGAAAAATAATATAGTTAACGTTGTACTTATTTATTTTTGATAGCTCATGAATTATTATAATTAATTAACAATATTAATCCCTCAAAATCTTAAAATTTGAATTTATACCGCAATTGCCTGCTATCATGCGCCTAAAGTATTTGTGTAATATTATTTATCGCATTCAAAAATATATAAAAAGCGCCTCGTATAAATTTATAGCCCTCAAAAAAAATTTATAGCAATTCTGAAATCTGTAATTATTTTAAATTTTTATTATTACCCATTAAGTTTCATATAATCACAGATAATAAAGAATTATATCATTATATTAAAAATAAAAAAATATAATAATAATAATCGATGAATACGATGATTATTACAATTAAATAAATATAGCTATGATATCTCATTTACTTTAAAAATGTGAAAACTTACATACTAAATGATTCAGATCTCATCTGCAATACATATCTATAGAATAAAAGTACAAGGATAATATTATGTTTCAATCTCACTAATAAATAATATACAGGCTATATATATAATATATTATTTATTGTATTTCAATATTTAAAATATAATATAAAATAAATACAACAAATATGAATATTTAAACACTTTTTTTGATTCACTAATTAATAGTATCCAAATTTAGAAATACAAAAATTAAGAAAATACTACGTATCACACAAAAGCAGCCATAAATTAAGTAGTACTTATTACAGGATATTATAGGTATTAAATACAGTCTTTATGGAAATAATCATCATTAATTCCTTAATATATGAGGTCATTAATAATATAGGGGAATTTACGTACAGAACATTGAATTCATCATAAATTACGTATTTCACTATGATTTAGTAAATATTATGCATATCACACTCTGCTTATTGTTACAATAAAAATATAAAATTCATAAGCAATATAAGAAGAGTGTAATATGTGTAATATTTACTAAATGATGGTGAAATACGTAATTTATGATGAATTCAATATTCTGTATGTAAATCCCCCAATAATTTAATATACAGAGCCAAGCTAATAAAAATACTTAAGCTCTGCCATAAAAAAAATTGTTAACATATATATGTGCATTTCACAGCAATACTGCAATAGTGATATGCCTTCAGCCCTTACATATTAATGAAATTCACAAATATTATAATTTCAATTCATATCTCACCTACAATTCATATTTGATCCCTGTAAAAAGTGGTCCCACGTGTAGTCATTAAAATAATAATGAGTTAATATATCGCATATAAGCCTGTGCATACAGTTTAATCTGTTGGTTTGATGACAAAATCAAAAGAAAAATTAAGTTTATTTTTAAATTTAATGAAAGCAAATCAACCAAATAAATATCGATTTGGTTTGGTTCGATTCAGTTAAAATCATATTTTTTTATTTCAATTTTTTTTTAATCTTCTTATAATAATATTAAATATTACTATATTAATATATAGATAATAACTTTAATATAAAAGTAATTTAGCATAATAAGTAATTTAACTTAATAACTCAATCGTATCATCAAAATAAACTAATAAAAAATAAGAAGAATTCAAAAGCAATTGCATACATCATTACATCAATATCATAGTATAATTAAAATTACATAATAAAAATTTTATCTGTTTATAAAAATTATTGAATATTTTTTAAGTTTTCAGACAGTCTCCGTTGTAAGAATTCATTCTAGTTATTACACTTGAAAAAATACACTAAATAATTAGCATAAAAATATACTACAAAAACTCAAATATATATATAT
>JAEMOT010002180.1:0-16767 GCA_019297695.1 Apostasia ramifera
TGTTATCTGGTCCTACAGCTTTTTTATGTTTCATCTTCTTTAAAGCTTTCCAGATTTCAGCTTTACTAATACGACGGATGTAAGAGTAATTTTTACTTTCTTTTAACGCGTCGTTGCCGGGTCCCAAGTCCCGGATGAGAAACGCGGAGGGTTGCGTTAGGCAGTCGACAGCCAGCGTAAAACTTGTCGAATCAATCATGACCTATGTACCCTCATCATGGATAATTAAACACCTTTTACAAATGAAAAGATTCATGACTTGCGAGAAATGTAACATCAGCCTTTGATATGCCATGATCTAGCATTCTCGCACTAGTGGACTAGCTGAAGTTGCAAGCAAAAGAATACTTAGTGCTCTCCGAAATAAACTACTCAGAGCAAATCATTAGGCCAGTGAGTTACTCAAGAGTCTTTTGGGCCCTGAGTACTACCCCATTAAAGGACATGAATGAATCTCTTTTCTCACTTGCATATGAGCCCGAAGGAGTCATATCCATGGAACTTGACTTCTTTTCCCTACGGGGTGGTTGCAGTATCCTTCGAACATAATGCTATGGGGAAATGGATGAAAGAGAACCAAGAGCTGAGGCATTTGGACTTATACCTACTCAACCATACACAGGAAATAGCTACATTAAAAGTCCTTGAACAAAACATCGAATTGATCGATATTTCAAAGAATGGGCAATCCCAGATGATTCTCCTCGGTAGGCTTGGTTTATTCTTAAACATTACCTTGTATGTGATGGCTTAAGAGTAGGAAAGTTGGCGAAGGACCCTATATCTTGAGATCTATAATGAGTCTCAAAGCTTATCATCTAATGAAATGAGATGACACTATTGTCCCAAGAACGTGGAGTGACGGTGTTCTGAAGAAGTTATATCTGTAAAGACACTCAATTTCAAGAAAGACGACGCACATATCCAGATACATAGCAGGCGAAGAGGAAAACAAGGACTGCATCCATACACGAGATAAAAGTAAACAATCATATGAATAAATGAATACTTGGTTTCTCGTTCTTACATGTATGCATATTCTTATTTATTCATATGAGTACATGGTTTTCCGGTTTTATATCCATTTTGCCAATGCAATACAATAACATAGAAATGTACTACAACATGTTAGTGAATTCATCTGAGTGATATATACTCAATTAAGGAATCTACTAGTGGGCCTTACATAGTCGTACCATGTAAGGGACTAGCAGTGAAGAGGAAGCGAGAGACAGCTTGTGGTCTAGGTGAATGCACCTAAGTGTGTCGTCCCTAGCTACACTCCACGGTTGCAACCACATTGTAGCCAAATACTCCACTTGTAGTGAACCAAACCTGATTGCCCATGCACTCAAATATCATCTCCCCCCACTGGAGTAGTTTTTTAGCACGTACCTTTCCCTAGGCATACATGTTCCCTCCCAGAACAAACTTGTCTTTAAACTGTAATTAGACTTTTCCCAAGTAGTTTTAAGTGTGATACTGAACTCTAGTACCAAATGTGCTTCCTAGGTGTTGTGGGGTCATCTCTTTGGTGTGCCTCCGTGGGCATCTTTAAGAATACTCTAGAGCTCCTACAATGCCTAACAAACATCACCTAAGGACATTATGTTTGTTGCCACATGCTAAGTAGCTAGCTCGCCATATCCATTCTCATGCTCTCCTCCTTTCATCACAGTTGAGCATAGCAAGGCTCCTCTAATAAAATAGACTCTCATTCTGAATGATCCAATTGAGTTCTTGGGACATCCCTCATCCTCAACAGTGCTTGCCGGTCTTAGCCTTACCGGGTCCTTCAAAACCTCTTGGCTTCCCTTATTTATAACAAAGGAGAGCCCGAATTTCATTTAAAGGTAGTCAAATGAGTCGTCCCATCATGTGTTATGATAGTGGGTTCAACTCCTGTCAATATCATTGACTCGGGAACTTTAATGAATCCTAACAAATAGAATTTTTAGTCGATTAAGGTTTCAGGTGAAGTCCCATCTTTATTGGGACGTCAGGATACAACTATTATATTTGTGTATAATACGTCATATTTTTATATTTAAGATATAAATCTATATTAGATTATAATAACTTATACACCTTGTTATAATTTTCAAAAATATCCTTTAATTTTTTATCAAATTAATTATATTTTTTAAATATTATTAATATCACTAAAAAAATATTATACGCAAATGAACTACAAAAAATAAAATTATCTTTCAACGACTATTGAGTTTAGAAAGATCTTAAACTAAAATAATCTTTTAAAATTTATTTAATTACTTTTAACCTATCATTGATTATCTATGTGAGATGAGAGTTTAAATATATATCAGTAAATTAGTTTCACTTTAATTTAAATTCGATCTAAATTAATTAGCTCGATGCAAACGATATATAATTGAAAATAACATAGATAATGCCATATAAACTCAGATACATTAATTTAGTTAAAATAGATATATGCTCTTCTCTCTCTGAGTCTTAACTAAATAAATAAATAAAATAAAAAAGATCAAAGTCCTATCTTTTTCATAATATGAGCTTGATTAAAGTTAAAAAAAAGTGATCGGTGTCTAACAGAAGCAAAGATAGTATGGTTAAGATAGAAAAATTAGATGATACAGTTGCTTGCAAATACTATTGTCGAAACACTAGCGTGCATTAAGCATTTTACAATTCTAATTATGTGAGTTCAGTATATCTCTCAATCTTATTATTTGAGTCTATGCATGAGTTGTGTTTTATGTATAATATATTTTTTATTTTTTATCGTGTAGGTCAGATCAACTGTTTCAAAATTTTTCTTTAATTAGAAGTATCGAAAAGTATCGGACAAGTATCGGGCAAGTATCGAGCGAGTATCGAGCGAGTATCGAATTTTTAAAAATTTAAAATAAAAATTGTTACGCCGCGTGGCGTATCGGTTTAGTATCGAGAAGTATCGATATCCGATACGGATACGATACAGATACATTAGGCTCCACAAAGTATCGGTGCTTCATAGCATACCGCATATAAACAACTAATAATATTAACTAAAAATTATATCGTAATCTAGATAAACAAATTGATAATTAAATCACCATCATTTACTAAACAATTTATGTATAAATGTTTACTAAACAAATAATTTATAAGAATCTTAAATCTAGAGACTAAAGTATCAACATAAAAATATACAACAACAACAACAACAACCAAGCCTTAATCCCACTAGGTGGGGTCGGCTACATGAATCCTTTGTTTCCATTGCGCTCTATCAACATAAAAATATAAAAAGACCAAATTATATATAACACAAATATAAAGAACCAAGTGCTTTTTCACTTTTCTTTAAATATGGATAAATTAGAAAGTTTTTTTTATAGATAATAAAAGCATACCAAGAGGTTGATGCTCTTCTCAACTTGTCTAAAGTCAACTTAGATGTAGAGATGTTTGGATATGACGCATATGTCGACCAAACAAAGACAAGTCTTGTGTTAATAAAGAATATTATGAAAATACAAAACATTTAAGTTAAATTACATCTTTTTTAGTAAACATACAAAAAATATGTACTTTAAGAGAATAGCATGGCTATATTATGAAGGGTTGTATAAATAAAAAATGACATGAAGTGCTATAAGGCTTCCTTAGTGATGAACTGATGTTTTTCCTGTGAATAGGTAACCTACTAAGAAAATCTCCAACTCATGGTGCAAGATAGTTTTTTTTTAAAAAATTAATATAGTGTAGTGACATATCAGATCAAAAAAAGTATATTCTTTCATTGGTACAAAATAAAAAGGGAATGGGCATCCAACAATTTCATATGAAAAAAATTACTAGATATCAAAAACAACTTGCACATTCCTGATTTTCCATAAAAACAATCCTCAAATTGATAAGTATACCTCTTCAATACATTAAAATGGTATTTGATTTGTAAAATGATGCGGGACGGATGAATGACGATGCAGTTCAGAGATCAGCAGTTTTATAAAACAGATCGTTCACAAACTAATACTTAAATATCAGAAAATAATTTTGTAATGACTGAGAAATTAATTAAACCCGTAAAACTGATTTCTTTCAAAATTTTAAATAAATTAAATCAAAGGTAATTGAAAGATTATCAATTCAAGTTAGGGCGCAATCCGGTTTTTAACAAATCAGAAACGGGGAATAAAATTATGGGATCTCATAGTATTTAACCAACAGTAATTTAAATTTATTCAATAATGAAAGGTCACACAAGTGGAACAAGTTCGAACAAATTACAAGCGAGCAGAAAGATCCAGATTACTCGACTTAACCAGTTTAAAGGCTTTGTTGAAATTCATACCCGGGCCAGAGAAACTCAAGGATCTGTTTGAAATTTACCAAAATTTAGAGCTCGGAGCAGGTGGGCGCATGGTTGGGCGGGCACGCTCGGCTAGCTGGCGCGCAATGGGGCGATTCTGGCGATCGGGCGCAGTGCTGACCGGCAGGCGAGCGAGGTGCCGGTAGGCAGGCGGGCGTGGCACCGACTGGCTGGTTGATGCGGCGTGGTGTCGACGCGGTGTCGGCGCGGTCTTGTAGACGCGTTTTGCGGTCGCATCTGTGAGTGACCGGGAGCTGCGCGGCCCGGTGTGGCGCGGGAGGTGTCATGCAGACGCGTTAAGCAGGGCGTTAGACTGTGCAGGCGCGGTCGCGCGCTGACAAGGCGCGTGGGAAGGAGAGCCCGCAGGAGCGTGTGGTGTAGTTGTACGGATGTAAGCGGAGTCACTGAGGTGGATCCTGAGGGGTGCGAGATGAATTGACCCAAAGGGAAGGAGCTAGAGCGGGTGGAGTTTAGGGATTTTTACCCAAGGCCCGAGTCCTTCCCTATCCGGGATATCGATTCATTCCAGAATCAATTGATCCCAAGGGAAACACAATTCAAGTTTATTCAGCATTAAAAAAATAAGAATAACAGGGAGACGTTTATATAGACCTCCATACAAACTGATTCAATAAAAAAAAATACATAATATAATAAATTCCTCACACAAACGAGAAAGTACTAGATGACTTGCCTAAAATAATAATCGCAGAAATAGAAACAACTAATATAAAATAAATATGAGAAATAAAATCATCCCAAAATGGAATCTGCAATCAATCAGAATGAATGAGAGATTTCCAATCCATCAAGTCAGCGATCCGCAACATCCATCTTTCCAAATCTGTCCTAATAGTCAATCGATTCAGATCGAAGCAGCGTGGTTAGATCTCGGCCGTCGACGGTAAACTCTGCCAGGAATGAATCGACGGTCGATCGTGGTGTTCTCACCATAAAAGTATAAGTTCATGATTTTAGTCGTCTTGGTCTCCAAAAACTTCCATGCAATGTAGTTAGCAAACTTGTTCGTTATAGCTTGGAATGATTTTTTAAGCCAATAACAAAACTATAAATAAAGCTTTAAAAATAAAAAAATATATTGCTAAATATCACACTTAAAATTAAATCACTGCTTTCGTAATAGAAGCTTCAACAATGGTCAGGTAATAGAGATTAGAGTGGAGATTAATGATGAAAGGATAACCACATTCTAATGTTTACCTCTTAATCGAATGTGAATGCAAATGACTTTAAAAAAATTACAAGCTAAAGGATGATTAGTCCGCCGCTAATCTGCAAATTTATTTGTAATATAAATTTAAAAAAGCTCTTTATAAGAAAGAAATTAATACAAATATGATAAGATGTTTGTAATAAATGAATTGAATAAAAAAAAATTACTATTTGCTATCATAATTACCTATGAAACTAAGTATATTGTAGTTAAAGCATTAGTTAGTCAAAAAAAATATCTACTTAAGCCTAAATTACAAAACAAATCAATAATATATATCATAATTAGCATATAAATAAACTAAAAAAAAGACTAAATAAGATTTACCTTGCGCAATAAATGATCGATTAATCCGAAAATAATAATAATTAAAAGAGAAAAAGAAGATAATAAAGTAGAAGAGGATTAACAATAAGAAGAAGAAGAAGAAATCTCTTTCCAAAATTGCCATCTTTGATGGCGGTTCGCATAGTAAGCCGCCATAAAAGTCATCCGACTATTTTATTAAGGCAATTGAACTGTTCAACCGCTTTAATAAAACTGCTGTGAAAACTACACTTCGTCCTCGTGTAGGTATTTGATTGTGCATTTTCAATTAAATAATAAAATTGATCCAAATTTAAATTTGAATTAGAATAATAATAAGAGCGAATGTAGTACTTCAGGGATTGAATGGCCAAATATTTCATAATTTTAGAAATTAGTTAATTTGATAGGAAACTATTAATTTACTTTAAATAAAATTTAGATTTATAAATAAAATAAAATAAAATTAATTTAATTTGAAGAGATTTAAATTTAATAGATGAGCATTTTTTTTCTTATAGCTTTGAATCCACTCTTATTATTTGACATTTGATTAATTAATAATGGGACAAGTTATAGTTAGAAGTCTAACTATGCTAGTAAAAGATATATGTAATTTCTGCATAACATAAATTATGTTGCGATCACTGTCTTCAACGAACTTGGCACGAATGGTATTACAAGTTATAAGATATTTTCGTTTCCATCACATAAACATTAAAAAATTACTATTTAACAATACGAATCAAATCACAAAAACTATTCACATAAATATCAAATATTTCATGAAAGCACATAAAATAAGATTTTTAAATATTAAACAATTAATATTATTCAAATCAAATTACAGATGTTCAAGAAAATATATTAAATAACATAATGCTTCATCTGAAACACGCTAGAGAAAGAAAATAAAACTTAGCTGAGCATGGTGGCATAATCATGCATCTTCAAATTATTGGCTGGTGGAGGATAAAATCGGCTAGGAATGGAGGTTAGTGTGGGCTGTGTAGTGGCATGTCATGAATGGGATGAAGATTCTCGGTGAATATGGATTTTGCATGCAGGTCGTGAGGTTGGATGAAGTGAACATCCTCCCTTTCTGTGTTTCTTGAATCTCTTTTTAAAAACATCAGTAATTTGGATTTTTCCCTTGAAAAATGGCATAAAAATCGATGTTATCCATCGCCACCAGTGAGATAGCTTTGATACGGTCCTCTTTGCACCCTTTAAATTAAATTCTTCTTTAAAACACTATTTCAATTTGTAAAATGATTGACTGCTTTTATAATTTCAGCCAAATGTTGATATTTAAATTTTTTTTCTTTATTTCTGATTTTATCCTGCAAGCATGAAATAAATAATAATAATAAGTATATTTAATTATATAATTATCATGTATAATATATAATAAGATGACCTAAATGTGGTTTCATTGGTTATAAAATGGTGTGATTATATTGGCAATAGATGTATAGTTATCGAAGATATTTGATGGAACAATGTTAGCATGAAAATTTGGCTGTGTTGTGGTCAGTGATTCTTCAGTAATAATTTAAATGCATCCAAGATCATTAAATCCACATCATTTTATATTAGCTATGGTATGAGTACAATAAATATTCAAACATGAAGGGTCTTCCCGTCATCAATCAAAACTGGGCCTTTCTCAACTATTTGGTTTGACTATATGAATCTTTTTTTGTTGATCTGTCATGTCCAATGCAACTACTTGATTTGAAAAATAAAGTTTCTGATGTTTCTTTTTTGAGAATGATGTGATTTTACAAGGTTCAAGATACTCAAGTCAAAGTTGATGAAAAGGTTAGATTACTGAGAGTTGACTAAAAAATCATTGCTCAAGATTAGTAGAAGGGATGACTGCATGCACTATAAATTTGGTCAAGATGTTTGAAGTTTCCTTCCACGATATAAAATTTTTCAGCTTTCCAGAGTGGTTTTTCAATGTCGGTAGTGTTGCAGATTCATTCAAGCTTATTCTAGCCAGTGTTTCCCCTGTTTTCCCCCTTTCACTTTTGTAATTACTTCAGTTTACAAATACAAATTTTTGTGCTAGATAGCGGATATATTGATGATTTTGATGCTCACATGCCTTATTTGTACTTGATATGCTCAACCTTACCATTCTTGATTGTGCTTTCATTTCTAGCAGGTTCTCTACTTAATCTTACAAAATTTGTGTTCCTGACAGTTCTTGCATTCAAATATCTTTGAACATCAAACAAACCTCATCCACAATTTCTATGTTTTGCATTCATTAGCATTGCTCTCTTCGTTTTCATTCATCTTGGTTCTCTTAAGCTTCTGTCTTGTACTAATATAGATTCATTAGTTCTTTTAAGTTTGCATAGAGTTTCACTGTGTATAATATAGCTTTGATTTATTCAGGTAAGCTGAGCGGAACCTAGTCATTTCCATTATGTCTGTCTCAATCTTTGATACTAATTTTCATAAAAGATTGAGTATATTTTGTTTCGATGCTTGTTTCTAGTTTGATCATTTGGAAGAAGATAGATTCGTTTAGCTTGGTTACAGACAACCATGACATTCAAAAACTGTTTTGATTTTTATAACCAGAATGCATACATCAAACTGTATTCAGATATTTTTCTTTCTAATAAGTACCATCTTTCAAGTACTGATCAAAAGTTTCAGGCAGCTTGAGAGGCTAAGCTTAACCTAACTTTCGTCATGGATCAATACTCGAATTCAATTAAATATAGTGGAATTCAAAGTTTCTGATTATTTCACTGGAATGAAGTCTTCATATATATAATTTTCTTTTTGAAGGTTCAATCTTGCTTTTTCTGTCATTCTCAATTATCATAGACTTGCCCATAATGTAATTAGGCAGTGGAAGTTGGGCAGCGACAGCAACAAGAAGCTACAGTTAAGGTTGATATTGCGGGTATTTTAGCGAGATCCGAAGAAAATGGCCCAAATTTCGATATTGAAAATTTGCATCCGTCAAGCTGCAATCACATTACACCTGTGGAAACTAATGTTAGAGCAGTCCCACTAACAAATCCAACATATATATATCAATCTTATGAAGCCAAAATAGTTAGCTTGATGAAGAAAAATGCCTTGCTTGAAGGACAGCTTTCCGCAGCATTGGTGAATCAGGAAGGTACTGAGAATAACCTATCTTTAGTCATGAAAAGTAGGCAAGAAATGGAGATAAAGCTCTCGGACACCATAAAAGAAGTAGAATTGTTGAAAGAAAAGTTGGCTGCTCTGGAGCAGGCACAGGAGGAGGCAAATAGCCTTTCTAATATGGTTCATTCTGATAACGTGAGGCTTGAGCATGATGTTGCTTTCCTCAAAGCAATATTGGATGACACCCAGAAGGTACTACTACATCACTCTATTCCTTTTACCCTTTTTTTTGAAATTTATCTCTATTTCTTTCTCGGATATATGAAAATACTACGCTTTCAAAATAGTTATTTTAAATGTAATTTTCTAAATAATAATAATACTGTCTAGCATTAATTGTTTTTCTCAAATACGACATTGTTCAAGAATATGTAACGTCAAGTATATAAACCATATTTGTAAAGTATGTTTTACTAAAAGTATTTGAGTGATTTATTGGCACGTCCCTAGGTTATACCTTAATTACAAATTGGTTTAAAAAATCGGACCTTTGGGTACCTATAGTTTAAACATTATATTACTCAGATCCTTATAGTTTTGAATAGCTTAATAATTTTGGTCCCTATCAATGTTTATTTGTTAGTTTATTACTTTAAGGGTATCGGGAACTTCAAAAATTATTGAAAAGGCATAATCGGTGCCCCCTTCATCCTCGTCACTCTTCTCCCTCCCCTTCACTGCTACGATGCCACCGGTCGCCTTCATTGCTAGCATCTATATTAGTGTCCTCTTTCTCTTTCTCTTAAATTGATGTGGTGCCCCTTTTCTTTCTAATTCTCTCTTCTTTTTTTCTCCATGCAAATCGCCGCATTTTTCGAAATAGTAGTTGTTATTCATCACTATCCCTTGGATCCCAGGAGGAAAACATGTCATTTTTCTTTCGTAATAATTGACGCTACTCAGATAAGAGCAATTATATGATACCCTGAACTTAAAAGATGGATATTCATAGGTTCACTGTATAATTTCAAAATATGTTCTCAATGGTAAAGGCTAGGAAATAAAACTTCATAGTTAAGAGATCTAGAGAAATTAAAATTCATTTGAAGCACAAATTGAAGAAAAAGAGAGCACAGTATGTTAAAAAATCTAGAGAAGAGAATTCACTATTGGGTAATGAATTAGTGGCCCTCCACGAAGCGGAGCTCAGTAAGCAAAAGAGAGAGAACCTAAGCTATAAGATTAGAGATCAAATCTAAGTCTCCGTTTGGTTGTTATCCAAAGTGGCCATGGCCATTTTTTTAATTTTTTTATAAAAAAATATAGAGTTTTTTTTGACATATATTAGAAATAAAGTTAATTAATTGTGAAAATATTAAATAAAATTAGTTGTTGTTTTGAAAATTGTATAGGTTACTTAAATTTTTTTAAAAATAATCATGATCAACTTTGGCACCAACCAAATAGAGTCTTAGCTTAAGGATTAGAAAAGCACCATACTTTTGTTATGTCTCCTTGTCTTGTTCTTTCACTAAGAAGACCACTTACAAAGCAAGACAATAATCTGGTAAAAAATATATAAAGAGAGGGTTCTTGGCAATGGAATGGGAGGCAGAGGTTTTTAGATCCAAATGGATGGGGAAAAGAATGGCAGCAAAGTGAGATACGAGGGTGACAGATTGAAATGAAGATTTGGAAGTAGTTTTAAAACTTATTGGTTCTTCATTTGGGTAGAAACAAAATCTAGGGGAGTGGTTTTGGGATGAAAGGGTGGTGCATAGGAAGCCTCTTATGATAAAGTCTCAAGAGAAGTACTTTGGAGAGTCTTAGAAAAGTAAGAGATTTTCACTGCTTATATTCAAGTTATTAAAAATATGTATGAAGGAACTGTTACTTGTGTTCGGACACAAGGAGGTTTGACTAAGGATTTTCCTATTACAATTGGATTACACCAAGGCTCGGCTTTAAATTCGTATCTTTTTGCCTTGATTATGGAAGTCATGACTGGACATATCCAAGATGAAGTGCCTTGGTGTATGCTCTTCGCAGATATCATCATCCTTGTTGAGAAAATTAAAGGAGCTAAAGCGAAACTAGAGCTTTGGAGGAATGCTCTAGAATGTAAAGGTTTTCATCTCAGATCAAAAATTGAATATATGGAGTGCGCATTTGGTCAAGAAAAAAATACTTATATTGGAGATGTGACAATTGGTGATCAAATTGTTAAGAAGAGTGAGCGCTTTAGATACCTTGGATCAATTATACAAAATGATGGCGAAATAGATAATGACGTTATTAGCAGGATTCAAACAGGATGAGTAAAATGGAGAAATGCTTCTGGTGTGTTATGCGATAGAAAAATCTCATCCAGAATGAAGGGTAAATTTTATAAAATTGTAGTAAGACCAGCGAAGATATATGGTGTTGAATGTTGGCCTACAAATAGGAAACATACAAATAAAATAAATATTGTAGAAATGAGGATGTTAAGGTGGATGTGTGGATATACACGAAAGGATAGAATGAGAAATGAGTATATCCGAAAGAAAGTTGGTGTTGCACCAATTGAGGATAAACTTAGAGAGTCGGCTTAGATGGTTTGGACATCTAAATCGTAGGTCGATTGAAGCTCCAGTTAGAAAAATTGAGTTATTGAATTTTGCCCATGTATAAAGAGGAAGAGGGAGACTAAAGAAGACATGACAAGAAACTATAAGGAGTGATCGTAGTTACTTAGACTTAGATAAAAATTTGGTAACTGATAGAGCGTAGTGGAAACAAATGATTCATGTAGCCGACCCCACCTAGTGGGATTAAGGCTTGGTTGTTATTGTTGTTGTTGTAAGGCCTACCTTGGTTGTCCACATAAATTCAATCTGGGCCAAAGTCAAATCAACTTTCAATTAATTTTCGATCTTATGGTTAAAACCTTTATATGTGATGTGTTTGTCATTCAACTATTTTAAAGCTTGGGTCTCTCTCTCGCTTTCTCTTGATTTAAGCGAGGCATACCTTGTTAGTTATCGATTCATGCTCAATCTAAACCAAAGTAGATCGAATGTTCAATTGTTTTTCAATCTTCTAGTCAAAATCTTAGGTTTACACGTGTTTGTTCATTCAATCATTTTAAAGCTTGACCACTCTTTATCTGTTCAAACTCAATTCAAATGAAAGTCTTCCAATTTTCAGTTAGATTTCAATCTTCAGTCAAATTCTTGAGTTTACATGTGACCTTTGGCTTAAAAGGGTGAAGAATGATTGCTGAGTGATATTCGCATAGTAGGGATTCTAGGGAATCACTAGTCGTGAGGGGAATTGAAATGAAACATCTCACATTAAAATAACATAACCTTGAGAAGTAGATGCGCCTTTTTAGGGCAAAACCCTTGAGGCCAGTGATGAGAACTTCGTAATTAAACGTGTTTGAGCGAGAGTAGTAATAGGATGAGTGACCTTTTGGGAAGTAATCAAATCACACGATTCTGTAATTCCAAAACAAATAATACCTTTATATCTAGGTCACGAGATGTTACATTACATGTGTTTATTTATTCAACCATTTTGAAGCTTGGCAATTTTATCTTGATACATTTTTCATCAAAAAAAAAATATCTTGCTACATGACCTTACATCTAGAAATAAAATCAAAAAGATCTAGAGCTAGCTAAGGTTAGGTACGAGTCACACGAGGAAGTTCTGAAGTGATCCACATGCCTGTGGCTTGAATAATGACATAATGGAATCATTTATTAATATATACACAATATATATATATATCATATTATTATAATATTCTTTAAATCAATTTTGATCTCAAGTAGGCTAGATCCAATTCAATGATAGCTCGAGATCGGACCGATCATGATCTTAAGAACAAATCATCAATAATTTAGTTGGCATGCTATTTGGAGTGGATTTCATAGCACATTTAGTCGGGAAATTTTGAGAGAGGGGGATTATGAAATATAGATAATATAAGAGAATTGCTATCATTTCAATCAGGTTAACACCGATTGTGAAAATGTCTCTCATGCTTTCTTGTTTAAATTGTATTTTAAATCTTTGATACATTTTTTGGTCTCTATATTATTTTGGTTATACCAAAGACTAAAATAATTCATTTATTATAAAAAATAATAATATAAAATTAAGTTTTATTATATTTTACACAACTTTTAATATAAAAAATATTTTATTTTACATTTTTCATTATTTTTAATACATCAATGAATTTTTTATTATATCCTACGCAATGTTTAACATAATTAACTTATGTTACTTTTCAACACACATATTTCAAAGCAAGCTCACAATTTTGTTGGCATAATGAAATTACTCCTTTTATCAAACAGACAGAACTGAAAGTGAGTTGCCCAAAATATTATTGTTTGAAAGTTGTATCTAATATTGGGATTGTTTTGAAAAAACTAATAAATAAGTATGATTACGTAAAAAAATTCTCTTTTTGATCAGTGGCTTATATATATGTCTCAGTAACTAAAATTTCCTAGTTATTTGTTATTCAGGAGCTGCACTCTACTCGTGGAGTTCTTGCTGGAGAAAGAGCAAGAGCTTTCCAACTTCAGGTATCACCACTATCTCATGTTTTCACAATTTTTTTTTTATTTTTTGATAGCTGTTTTCACAAAATGTTAGCTGAAAACTATCTTGGATAAAGTCACCTTCAATTCCTAGTCATTGCATGTGCAGTTGATTAGGTGTTTGGTTAAAATATCTGTGACAAACTTTCAGCTGTTAAATCTTGTACATATTTAAGTCAGTATGCAAAAGTTCTTTTTTTGCAATTATAAACAACAATAGAAAGATTTAATCCCACATTAGTTGGTGTTGTTGTCGAATCATACGAAGCTGACAAGTTCTACATCCAAGGTTGGGATTGGTTGTGCAAGTAAACAATAAAGAGACATAAGATGAGAAGTTTCTCAGTACTTTGTACCCTGTTTTGACATGAAAATTAGTAAGCACATCCACATCTCTCTCTCTCTCTCTTAATATGCATGCACTTGATTGGATAAAATTATCTATTGGGTGGGAAAAGATCAATGTGGATGAATTCTAGGGGAGATTATTGGGAATGCACATGAGCAATTATTCTATATTGGTAGTTCAATAAGTTGTGTTGTCATACAAGTGATGTTTCTTACTTATTGGCTTACCCTTTTGGGTTAATCGGTTGTCCATTCACTTGTGTATTAGTTTTTGAGTTAGTGGGTGCCCTAACAGGAGGAAGGGTGGAGAGAAGAAAGTTCCGCATAGGCTTTCGAAATAAACTGCTCAAATATTCTCAATTAATGCTAGTAATAGCTAATGATGTTGGTCATTTTGGGGTTTACAGAAAATTTGTATAGCTTTAATGCACAAATGTAATCTGAAAATAGTGGTGTTCAATAGATCTATTTGATTTTAATGCAGGTGGAGGTTTTTCATCTGAAGAAAAGGTTGCACTCCTTGGAGATCAGGGCTCCGACGCCAAGAAAAGCATTTCACACGTAGATACGTGTTTTCTGTTCACTCTATGACGTATATTCATCGTCTAATATGTTACCCTCCCTCCTAATTCTGTAATTTCTACTGCAGAACTTCTTGTACATATTACGAACATGTGATATGCATTGCTCGAACATAAGCTGAGATATGTCTGCTTTGTATAGGGCTGGCTATTGTTCTGATTTCTACTTGAGATTTTTTCGGTTTAGTTAAATTTTTTTGGATTTTTAATTGAATTTTGAGGTGAATCTAACAAAAAAAAAAATACTGGCCTTATATTTTACTGAAATATACGTTATTTTGTTGTGTTTATTTTTATGTTGTATTTTTACTAATAATTTAACATGTGTATTTTTTATATCCACGTGGTTGTTAAATTATTTTGATTTTTCCTTTGTCAGATTTTGCTTCTCTGAATTACGTAAGAATGAGCTATGAGACTTTTAAACAATGCTTTGGCAGTAATTTCATTGTTTTTTCTTAGGGCTTGTTGGAGTTTGTTTGCCTTGCTCAAGATTGTATTTGATTAAAAAAATAATGATAAATAATTTTTTATTATATTTTATATAATTTTTAATATAAAAAACTTATTTTATTATTTTTTAATAAAGTTATTAAATTTATATCATATTTTTTTTGGAAAAAATGAAATATTTTGGTTTGAAATATAAAATAAAATTAATAATTTTAGTAAAAATTATGTAAAATAAAATAATATTTTTTATATTAAATTTGTGTAGAGTATAATAAAAAAATCATTTATTATAATTTTTATAATTTAATATTATTCTAATTCTGTGCAGAATTAAAATGTTCCTGGGCCAAATAGCCTAATGTAATGCGACTGATTGTTATTGGCTTTTCATAAGTGATGCAAAATTATAGTAAATCGAAAGGTAAATTATATTTAGGCTTTTGAGTTTAGAAATATTAAATCATAATTTAAAAAATTAATATCCAGATCTTTAAGTCATGTATATATATATATCGTATTTATTATTATTTTTTAATGTTATAATTTTAAAAAATATTTTTTCTTTTTTTTTTCTCCACTCTCTCTAATCCCTTGGGGTTTGATGATTAATTATATGACTTTAGAGCATCACTGACAGCAGAGTTGGTGTTGAGCTTGTGTTTGTTTTTTTCTTTTTAAATATTAATGGGGCGTTTATTTAGTCAGTTTAATTGTGATATATTATTTTTTTTATAGAGATATTATTATCTTCAAAGTTATGTACGTTGTAAATAAAATTAGTTATTATTTGAAAATTTTGTGTAGAAAGTGGAATATAAGTAGCTATTTTGATAATGTTAAATAATAGTAATTATCTATTTTGATATAAATAGGATATGAAATATAACTTAATTGTAATCTTTGAATTATACTTGGTGATCTGTAAAATTAAAGTTAATGTAATTAATTTTAACAAGTATTTGATTCAATATTATCTTAATATTATTTTTTATTATTTAGATGTAATGACATACAAATATTATTTTTTAAGTGAACATTTTATACTTTTTAAAACATTATATATATATATATCATTAAATTGAATAATTATTTTCTCTAAATAATATAACATAATATTAAAGAGGTGTTTGGTACGATATTATCTCGATATTATGCTATATTGTTTATAAAAAATAATTATTCAGTTTCATGACATATGTAGATAGCTAATAGAAAATGAGGTATTTCTTGATTTATTGCCGTCTGGGTATCCATGCAGTGAAATAAATAACTTGGTATAAACCGTCATAAATCATGTGGGATATACAATTTATGTTTGTCGTGTATCCCACATGACATACGTGTTAAAGTTTACATGTAAATTGTTTGGAGCATACGACTTATAGAATAGTAAGATGTGTACTAGATTTGCTTTTAGAGGTTCGACTTTCTCGTTAGTTTCATCATTGTGGCTTTTTATATCTCATTCAAGTAATGAAAACACAAGTCGTGGGATCATGAATAGGGTAACCTCTAAGTTAAAGTTGAGAAAGTTAGGTTAAACTCGAATTAAATTTTTAATTTAGAGTCAAATTTAATTTGAGTAAATTAAATACTTTTTGATTGCCAGTTAAATAATCCTAATTATAAACTATATATATATATGTTTATTGAAGTATTTATTAACTATATTATTTATGTTAAGATATGGTGTTATAAATTTATATATATATATATATATATCAAATTAATTAGTTATATTAAAATTTATATAGAATATAAAATAAAGTTAATTAATATTTTAAA
>JAEMOT010002180.1:16822-45862 GCA_019297695.1 Apostasia ramifera
AAATAAATTTTTATATTAAAAATTATATATAATATTATAATAAATAATTTAATATTATTTTTTAAAATTTTTATAATAAATAAATTATTTTGATATTTAATATTATGACCAAAATGTATGAGTAGCCAGTAGTCTCATTTAAATCACTTCTGCCTCGCTCCTTCTCTCTTTGTTCACTTCCTAGTTTTTGCCCTAATCTGATTGATCGTCGCTGCTCTCCACACTTTTCCGCTGGCATTGCCAGTGTGAGAGGTTCTCCTTGCTCCCGACGCCGAGGTTGTCAGGATTGTGAGAGATTTTCCTTCGCTAGAGCCGCTGTTAGGGAATCTCCTTCGCTGCCGCCACCGTAAGCAATTACTTTCTTCCCGGCGCCGTGAGAGATTCTCGTTCATTGTTCAGGTAATATTCTCATTGGACTCAGAGTTTCTGAGTCTCTCGCATTTTTAATTTTCCTCCCGGTGGTTTAGGGCCTACATTCAACAGAAAGCTACTCTGCATTAAAACTATCTCGTATATAGTTTTGTTTGATTGATATGTGACTCTTTCTCAACGTGGAATGGGTTAAAGCAGATATCATGAAGTTTTATATTGTATATGGGTTAATAGCAACTTGGTCCCTCTGGTTTGGCCCTATATGCATCGAAGTTTCTTTAGTTTCAAATTAACCAAATAGGTCCTCTAATTTGAGGTAATATGTTAATAAGTCTTTTGATATTAATAAAGGGACTCAATGGAGTATATTTTCTTTAACTAATGGACTAATTTAATTAATGGACAAATTTGACTATTTTAAAGGCTAAATAAATATTTTAGATAAATATAAAGTCCAAATAAACCTATTAATTAAAGAAAATATCCTCTATTAAGTACTTTGATTAATACCAAAGGACCTATTTGTACTTTACTTCAAACTAGAGGACCTACTTTGTTAATTTAGAGGCTAGAGAGACCTAGTTCCACATAGGCCCAAACTAGAGGGACTTAATTGCTATTAACCCTTTTTTATGCCCTAGTTCTTTCATCTATTGCTTACTTCGTGCCTTGTCTCTTTTAGCTTCATACTTAGTGCACATTTTGTTTTATATATATATATATATATATATCTGGTTATTTCCAATTATCATTTGGTTGTGATGAGTTGATTGTAAATATGTGTTGTGATTTCAATAGAAAAAGTTTTGATGAGTTAATGTTGTTGTGATTCCAAGAGAAAATAGTTTTATTCGATACTTGGGTAATGGTGCAGTGGGTCTATCTTCTTAAATTAGTTGTTCTTTGTTCAAGGTTTTTGTATGTGTTCTATGTTTAGGATTTAATTGTAGTTCAAGTTGGAAATTTAAATTATTATGCTTGTGTTTAAGGCTTATTTGTCGAATCTACGTAGAATGTCTAGCCCAACAGTTCTTGTGTCACTTCATTGTAATGAAAACTTTCAGTAGCCTGTGAATTTATTTATATGCAGGTGAAAAGATGAAAGTAGTTGAGGTTTATGTTACCTTAATACTGGAAATGTTACTAGTATATTATCTGTAGGATCAAGATGTGTCGAGGGATGTCGGGTGGGTTGTTTCAATAGACACCTCACAGATAAAACATAATTAATCTAAACTAAAACTAGATAATTTGTTAGTAATATCAATGAGACTAAAATATAAATGTAAATGTCATACCCCCAATCACCGAGGCCTCCTATGGTTAACACACTCAAACTTGCCAATGACTGATCGGAGGGGTTACAATGTGATAAAGAGAACCATTCTATAGCTACGAGATCGATGAAATAAACATCACCATCAACTAACAACTATCAAATAAAGCAAATAACATCTAAATTTATAGCTCTCCACATCAAGTATTATTATAAACCTAAAACATAGCATCTACTAATTCAAATGTTCTATATTAAATGCATCAGATGAAATAACTCCTAGCAATGACTATGGGCCCTCTCCATCACAAGCCCTTTTCTAGTGTGCTTCTTGTGCTCCTACAATACCTGTCAAAGAATGACATCAGTTCTATACAACATAGACTAAGTAGTTGACTACCCTACAAGATACAATAAAATAAAGTCATGCAAACATTGACTTTCATCTTTTACATCATGCATTATCAAGTCATGAACAATATCATAAAGAGTTATGTACAAAAGAAATGAAGTGAAGATATCATCATGAACATCTTAATAACAACCCTATCATGCTAATAAAAAAAAAAACCCTATTATATATCATTTAATCATCTTATTGAGGGCCCTAAAAAGCCTCATATTACCACCTTATCTGTCATTATCCACCAAAGAGATTGTTACCTTGAATCAAATAGTGGTTTGTCTTCTCATGGTCAACCACATCATGATGTGTCACCTCGTGGTCAACATCATATATCAAGTTACGTTGGAGTCAATCAATGTTGTCACCTCATAGTCATACACTTCATGGTTTATATATTCAAGTAGCGAGATGTTTCAAATACGAGATTCCCATCATCTTTTAAGTTATCGTGTTAGTCATCAGATTTGAATGTATTGAATATCATTATTTAATTATGAAAGTTCATAAACAAGTCTTATTACTTTTGTCATTTCACCTCATGGTAAAGTAATATACGAATCTAGTAAACCAAGTCACCTCAGGTTGTCAATGGTTTGCACCATTATTATGTTCAGTAACTATTGTATAAAGGTTGGAAGATTACCTTATTTTGCCTCTAGAATAATATAATACATCATCGTTATGAGTTATAGCACCTTACATATCTTATATTTCATGCATCAAATGACGTACAAAACCACCACCTAGAAATGCACAAGCTGGATTTGCCCGACTCAGTGGGCAGAACTGTTTGCCTCTAGGCTCTAGCTAAACACACCAGATAGAGCAATAGGAATAAAATCTTAAATTGTCCGGTCAGAAGCTAGACCATTCGATTAATACGGATCAAGTCCCATCATCACACCCGTACTGCCTAGCTAAGGACTTGGACGGTCAGACTATCGCAGAAATTTTAGATTTCCATTGTTTCAATCAAGTTTATTCAATTTCAAGCGGTCATTTGTCATTCATCATATCAAATTCATTAGAACAAAGCAAGTAATATCATTACACCAAAATCAAAGTTTCATGAACTCTAATTCATGCCTTCTGTGGGGTTTTCTATGGGATGGTAAGAATTCTTCAAGGATTTCCCCATCTCGTGCTGTAAATGACCAAAACTCAAGAATTCGAATAAAAATCATGAATGACATCATATCTATCATCATCATCATCATCATTCATCTTGATTAAGCATATATGGCTATAACTCAAACTATGCAATTTCATAGATAATTTGACTTTATATTTCTTATGCACACTACCATCTACCTCGTATTGAAACCTCAATGAATTCTCTGCTTGACTCACTAGAATCCCTTTGGGTCTCTCCTTCTTAAGAGTTTATTAATCTTTGAGGAAAAAGATGAAGAAGACGGGGTGACAAAAGTTGAGTTAGATTCCTCTTTGAATTGGTGAAGTTCTCCTTCTCTTTCTCTTTGGCCAGCCCTCTCGGTTTCTCACCCTCTTTTGGAGTCCACAGTTATGGTTAGGGAAAGCTAGAAAAAAAGATTATGATTTCTGGTTTCTCACAAACCTCTAAAAAAGTTTGGGTCATTAGGGCTAGTTTAGTTCAACATCAAATAATTCTGAATTTAATAAAATAAATCTAAATTTATTTGATTCTTTCTAATAATAACCCAAAAATTCAAATTGATCATCAAATTTCACTTGTCCAACATTAATTAAATTAAAGGCCTTATATCAACTTAAAATTTTTCAAACTAACTCTTATGAAAATTCAAAAATTACCTAGATGTTACAATAAAAATAAGCATAAGCAAAGTAGAATAATACACATTGAAGACAAACCTATATATGTGATTTGACACCTCTCATGCCAACATCTATGAGCTTGAAGGCACACCAAAAAATTCTATTACACAATCTCCTCCCTCACTAGGGCAATGGAAAAACCCTTTTACTGTTGGTCCATTAGTACATCCAAGAAGAGGGTGAATTTGGTATAATTAAAATTTCATCTTTAAATCAAATGTACTATAAACTTTTAGATTTTTTTGTGCTACTTACTATTGTGAGACTTTTATTATAATGAGCAAATAAGCTGATAATTTTTATTAATATCTGCGGGAGGATAATCAAGAATATATGTACACCTATACATTGTATTAATATATGTATGTAGATAGTTTTAATTTAACGTCATTGCTAGGTCTCAAGTCTTTGATGAAAAAAACGAAGGGTTGTGTTAGGTAGTCAACAACTAATGTAAAACTTGTCGAACAAATATGACATGAATTATTTAAGAAGTTGCACTAAAGTTAGTGTATTTCTTGAAAGTAACGCGTTGTATTGCGTAAATATAATGAAAAGTGTGCAATGGTCACTGCATTAATGTCTGAGTGTAGTGATAAGTGAGCAAGAATTCTCATATTATATACTAATACGGGTAAAGAAGTTAGTCCGAAATACTAGGATAATAATAGAGACTTATAATATAGACACCAAAAAAGCTAATGGAGTTGGTGGATATTATAATTTATAGGAGGATTAATATTTTGTGCCTTTTAGAAATGAAATGAGTAAGAGAGAAAGTCAAAGAAATTTGATAACTTAGGCTTAAAATTTTGGTACTCTGGTAAGAATAGAATTAGGAATGTTGTGAGTATAATTCTCAATAAGAATTTGAAGGATCATATAGTGAAAGTTAAGAGAAATGAAGATAGAATTATAGTTTTAAAAATTATTATCAATGAGATGACTATTAATATTATAAGTGTATATGCTCTTGAATGTTAGTATAAAAGAAAAAAATTGGAATAATTTAAATAAGTTTGTAAAAGAATACTTTAGGAGAAGATTTAAACGGATATTAGAACCATTATTGTAGAATTTATGGTTCAGTTTTAAGTCCATATCTCTTTACATTGTTCATGGTAGTTTGGATTAGATATATTCAAGAAAAAATATCTTGGTGTATATTTTTTGCAGATGATATTCTCCTTATTGATAAAATCAAAGAAAGTGCTAAGACGAAACTTGAGCTATGGAGAAATAAATTAGAATCTAGGTTTTCATTTTAACAAATTAAAGATTGAATATATGAAGTATAAGTTTAGTAAAGATAGATGTATTTGTAGTGGGAGATAATTGATGTTCATGTTATCTGAAAAATTGAGTGATTTAGATACCTTAAATTAATTATGCAAAATAAAGGTAAAATAGATGATAATGTTATTAGCAGGATCTAAATATAATGGATAAAGTAGAAGAATATATTTAACGCATTGTGTGATAGAAAAATTTCACTTATACTTAAAGGCCAGCGTTATTATATAGTGCTGAGTGTTGACGTATCAAGCAAAAATATAGAAATATGATAAATATCGCAGAAATGAAGATTCTAAAGTGGATGAGCAGATATATGTGAAAAAATAAGATAAGAAATATATGTATCTGCAAGAAGGTTGAAGTGACCTTAATTTAAGATAAGTTTAAAGAGAATCAGCTTAGATGATTTGAATTTATAAATCGTAAGTCGATAGAAGTCCCAATAAAGAAAAATAAATTGTTGAATCTTGCGTATATAAAAAGAGAAAAAGGAAGGTTAAAAAAGACATGATAATATGCTATATGAAATGATTTTACATATTTGAAGCTAAATAATGATTTGTTATTTAATAAAGTGTAATAAAAATAAAGGATTCTTGTGCTGATCTCACCTAGTAAGATAGAGACTTTGTTTATTGTTGTTGCAGATAATTTTAGTTTATATATGTATGTATAGTGTGTGTGTGAATTGTGTGGATACAAGTCTCATCTTTTTTTTTTCTTTTTAATTATATGTATATCTATGGTGAACTAAAAAAAACAATGAGAACTATAGAAAGAAATGAATAAGTTGAAAATGAATAGCAACAAAGATTGCAGTGAGGTATAATAAATAAATTGCAGGAAGTATAGTTTCTTTGAGTGCATAAAAGTAAAGTTAGTTGATAGTTAGCTTAATTATACTAGGTTGGATAAATCAAAATAATTTTGATCATCGAACGTTTTCTGTCATTCGATTTAAAATCAGTTGATGTACTGATCTGATTTCATTCTATTGCTATAGTTAAGTTAAAGTAACTTTGATTTATATTTTTTTAACTATATTGAGATGGATAAATTAGAGAGACTAATAGTTGGGCATTTTCTATTAGGTGATTTGAATTCACTTGATGAACTTATCTGGCTCCGTTCCTTTGCTATGGTTAAATTTGTCTTAGGTCTTTGGTTGATTCGGTTAGATTTAGGAAAATGGATGTCACCCAAACATAGGCTAACCAACCTAGCAGGATTTAGGGCAAGGGGAGGATTTCAACTAATTTGAAAGTTTTTGGATAATTTAATTTGAAATTGTCCATTCCTTAAATGTTTGACACTCTAAGGCTCTGTTTGGTAATAAGAAAAAAAAGAAAATTTGGTTGAAATTTTTAGTCATTTTTGAAAAATATGTATGATGTGAAATAAAGTAAGTTAGTTATATTAAAAATGGTGTATGATATGAAATAAAGTTGATTGATTTATTGAGTATTGTGTTGGATGTGAAATAAAGTGATTGTTTAATGTTGAAATTTGTGTGAGAAGAGATATAAAATAATTTTTTAAATTTTTAAAAAATAAATTTAAGATTTTGACTATAGGTAATTTTAGTCATGATTTTTAGTCCATTGCCAAACAGGACCTAAATCTCTTTTTGCTGACTTTGAAAAAATAGAAGTTTATCTCAATTCAAATTTAAGAAATAAATGAATAAATGTGATAACAAAAAACATAAATAAAAGAGATGATATACAGTGACTTATCATGACTCGAGTTCACGTGCAGTCCCTTTTACTCCCCTCCTTTCTCTAGGGTTCAACTATATCAAGCTTATTATGGCTAAGCTCAAGTCTTAGTACAAGGAAGATAATTATCGTATCTGCTAGGCAAGTTTTCAAGTTATTTCAAAATGTGGCGTTTGAATTTATTTCTTTCAAAAATTTTGAAAGTTCAAAAAACATGAAAAATCTATAGATATTGTGGGAGACACTCTATCGGATATATTTCTCAAGCTAATTGAATTTGTTCAAAAATGCCAATTCATTGAATAATGTGAAAGCTAGAAATTCGTTTTTCCAAATAAATGAATTTGGAGTTGATTGCATTCACATAATGATCTAAAATTGTGAGTGAATGTGTCTTGAAGTTGGATCTTGAATTTAAAGCACTTTTTTTTTGAAATCATCAAATTGACTTGATTTTTTCAAACTTGAGTCATGTTTATCTTGACAGGTAACCTTCTTTAGTTATTTAGTTTTGAAAATCTTAGGTATAATATGTATTAGTATAAAAAGTTAGTTGTGTAGATTTTTATTAACATTTTATTATCATCAAAATTGATATGAGTTAATAAATGCCCCCCATTTTGATAATGCTAATTGATGTGTATTCGTTTTTTAAATTTTATAATATGATTAAGCTCACCTTTAACATAAGCTTTATTTTTAATTTTTTATTTTAAGCTCGTAAATATGGCATGTTGCAATTGATGCTTTTATAAAAATATTATGTTACATTAATTACCATTACATTTTATATTGTATTTATGCTATTTATTGACTAGGAACTATTTATATACAAAATAACATAAATGATGTTGGTATATAAAAATTTAAAATATAAAGAGTTTCACATATAATTCTTTGCAGTAACATTTGTACATATAACATTAAATATTAAATATAAAGCTTCACAACATTACTATTTATCCCCTTTTGCCATTATTAAAGAATGCGTAGTTGCAGGGTCCCAAGTCCCGGATTTAAAATGTGGAAGATTGCATTAGGCAGTCAACAGTCATTGTAAAACTTTTCGAATTATGCATGACATGAATCTTTTACCAAAATTGTGCAAAAGTTAGAGCATTTTTTAGGAGCGACACTCTGTATTACTTGAATATTATGAGAAATGTATAAGAGCCACTGTATCAATTCTCGGGTATAGTGATAAGTAAGTTCCTATATCTTAGACTAATACAGGTAAAGACATTACTCCAAAATACTAGAATATAAGCTATTAGAATTAGATTAAGAACTTGGAATATAGGTACATTGACAAACAAATTAATAAAATTGATAGATATTATGGTTTATAAAAAATTTAGTATTTTATGCATTCTTCAAATAAAATGGGTAGGAGAGAAAGCAAAAGAAATCGACAGTTTGTGTTTCAATCTTTAGTATTCTAGGGAGAATAAAACTAGGAATGAAGTGAGTATAATTCTAAAAGAGTTTAAAGGATTATATAGTGAAAGTCAAGAGAAATGAAGATAAAATTATAACTTTAAAGCTCTGTTTATTTCAGGGTTAAAAATTAACCTAGTTTAATTTAAAATAGGCATATCACATCGCACATAAAATTTACTATTAAAAATTAACTTTATTTACATCCTACACACATTACCAAAATAATAACTAACTTATATCATATCTCTCACATATCCCAACATAATAACTAACTTATATTATATCTCTCACATATCTCAATATAATAATAAACTTTATTTCACATCATTCACTACTTTTAATAAAAAAAATTTCTATTCAAGTTTAATTTTAACCTTGTTAAATTAAACCTTACAAACAAACAGACCCTAAAATATCGTAATTAATTAACTATTAACATTTGTTAAATTAAACATTACAAACAAACAGATCCTAAAATATCGTAATTAATTAACTATTAACATTACAAATGAATATGCCCATCAAGTAGTTTGAAAGTGAGTTTAAAGGAAAAATTTTAGAATTATTTAAAATAGTTAATACAAGAGATACCTCGTGAGAAAAAAATATTTATTAGAGAAGATCTAAATGAATATGCTGAAAGTGATTAAGAAATTTAACAGCATCCATGATGAGTATAGTTTTGTGGAGACTAAAGAGAAAGGTAAACTATTTTAGAGTTTTTCTTAGTTTATGATTTCATAATTGCTAATAATTATTCAAAAATAAAGATGAGTATATTATTATGTACAAGAATGAGTCATCATATAATTATTATTTTTATAAGAAAATAAGATTGTTTGAGTTGTTAAAATTTTAAGGTCATTCTAAGTAAATGTTTTACTACCAACATCGATTAATGATTTTAGATTTAAAGATAAAGAATTCGATAAGGAATGATTAGTTGAAATATTACTCTCGGATTCGATTGTAGAATTTAAAGAATAAGAAAAAATACATTTTTAAAAAGATAATTCTAGAATTTGGGTAGTGGGCAATCAATGGGGATATTGATCTTATATGGTTGACGATAACGGTTGGTAGAATCCAAAGAAAATGCTCCAAATAATAAAGATATTTGGTTGTGTAAAGATGCACAAGAAAAGATTAATAAGAAGAAGATGTGTTATAAAGATTGATTTGAATATAAGAATAAAGGGAGTCCCAAAAATAATTTGTAATGCTAAGAATGTAGCTTTTGAGGATTTATATAAAAAGTTGAACATTAGAGAAAGAGAAAGATATATATATATAATTGCTAAGATAAGAAATAAGAAAACTAAAATCTCAAGTAAAATACATTAAAAAATGAAGATCAGAAAGTACTTTTCATGCATGAAATCAAATATAAATTGATGAATTATTTTCAAAAATTTTTCAATAAATGTTGTAACAATACAATTAATCTTATTGAACACAGTATCCAAAAATAAAATAAAATTTTCTCTTACATCTGGCCTATCAGTAAAGCTGAAGAATGAAAAATTTTAAAGGTGAGATAAAAAAAAATAGGAGAATTAGATGATATTTAAATAAATATTTGGGAATGCATGGGAGATGAAGGAGTTTTTAGCTCACCACATTATTTAATCTTATTTTGAAGATTAAAAGAATATCAAATAAATGATGAAAGACTATGTTGATACTTATTTATAAGTGATATACAAGATTATGCTAATTATAGAGGAATTAAATTAATGAGCTATAAATTAAAATTTAAGGAGAGAGTAATTGAGTGTAGATTACGCCATGATATTAAGATGTCACAGTACTAAGTTGATTTTATGTTAGGTACATCTATTATGAAAATTATTCATTTGTTAAGAGGTTTAATGGAAAGATTTTAGAAGACAAATGAAGATTTATATTTGATTTTTGTTAATTTAGAAAAAGTTTATGATAAATCCCCAAATGAAGTGCTTTGGGGAGTTTTAGAAAAGAAAATAGTTTGCACTGCTTATATTCAAGTTATTAAAGATATGTAAATGAGTTGTTACTTGTGTTCAGGCATATGTAGATTATATCAAGGCTTGAGTAAAGATTTTCTTATTACACTTAGATTATATCAAGGCTTAACTTTAAGTTTATATCTCTTTGTATTGGTTATGAAGATTGTGACTGCACACATTCAAGATGAGGTTCATTGGTATATATTTTTTGCAGATAATACTCTATTTGTTGATAAGATTAAAGATGAGGTTAAGATAAAACTTAAGTTTTGGAAGAATATTTTATAGTCTAAAAGTTTTTTCTTAGCATATTAAAAATTGAATGTATGAAGTATGCATTTAGTTTAGAAATAAATATTTGTATTGGTGATATGATAATTAGTGATTAAATTATCAAGAAGAGTGAGTATTTTAAATACGTTAGATCAATTATACAATTTGATGGTGGAAAAGATAATGATGTTATTAGAATAATTCAAGTAGGATAGATAAAGTAGAGAAATGCATCTTGTGTATTGTGTGATAGAAAAATTTAACTCAATTTTAGAGATAAATTTTATAAAGCAATAGTAAAAGCAGTGATGATGTATATTATGCTGAATGTTGGCTTATAAAGAAAAATATATAAATAAAATAAGTATTGCAGAAATGTGGTAATAAGATAGTTGAGTTAATATAATACGAAAAAGTAGAATGAGAAATAAGTATTTGTAAAAAATTTGAAGTAGTATTATTTAAGGATAAACTCAGAATAAGGTTTCTCCTTAGATGGTGTGGGCATATAAATCATATATTGATTTAAGCTCTTGTAAGGAAAATTGAGTTACTAAATATTTCTCATGTAAAAAGAGGAACAGGGAGAATAAAGAATATATGGCAAAAAATTATAAGTAGTGATCTTACACACTTAGATCAAACGAGGACAATGAAAATAGAAAATTTATATAGCCGATCCCACATAGTACAATAACGACTTGGTTTTCTTTTTTACATCATCAAAGTGAGAGATTGCATGACAAATTAAAAGGATAACTTAGGAAAACATAAAAATGAATGTGAACCACTCGAAACAAAACAAACATTAAACTAAAACTCAAAGGCTAGGGAGTAATCATCAGTATGGCATCATAGTTTTTCAATTATTTTCTTTTGCCTGTGATGAATCCTCTTCATGAGCTTCTCCATAGAGGATTGATGTTCTTATATACAATTTAGGCGCTTGCCTCATGAGGATGACGAGAGAAGGAAGCTTGAGGAACTGTAGCCAGTATTGTAGAGATTTAGGATGTAAATTTAAGGTTTACTTTGCAAAATGAGTGATAGATAAAGGAAAATCTAATTTTTCTTGTCAGAACAACCATGACAAGTACGATAATAAGAGAACAGAAGAGCTCTTGGCATTGAGGATGAGGGAAGAATAGAGGCTCGACAATAATCTAAGAAAACAGTTGACAATGCAAAGTATATGACTCTTGAGGATTTATATAAAAAGCTAGATACTAAAGAAAAAAAAAGACGATTATAAGGATGACCAAGATAAGAGATAAAAAAACTAAAGCTTAACTCAAGTAAAATATAATAAAGATGAAGATCAAAAAGTACTTTTTATGAAAAAAAATATCAAAGATAGATGGATGAGTTACTTTCAATACCTTTTTAAAATTTAATTAATCTTACTGAACTCAGCATCCTAAAAGAAAGTAAAAATTACTTACATATGACATATCAGTAAAGCTGAGTCTGGAAAGCTTTAAAAAAATAAAGTATAAAAAAACAACAGGACCAGATAATATCCCAATAGATGTTTGGAAGTGCTTAAAGGATGAAGAAGTTTTTTTGACTTATTGGATTATTTAATATGATTTTGAGGATTAACATAATATCAAATAAATAAAGAAAGAGTATATTAGTACCTAGTTATAAGGATAAAAGCGATATACAGAATTGTGCCAATTATAGAGATTAAATTAATTAGTCATACTTTAAAGCTTTAGAAGAGGGTGATCGAATAAAAATTACGTCATAATATTAAAGTATCAGAGATCAGTTTGATTTTATGTCAGGTAGACCTACTATAAAAGATATTTATTTATTGAGAAGTTTAATAGAAAAGTTTAAGAGGAGAGAAAAACCTACATTTTTTTTTATTAATTTGAAAAAAGCTTATGATAAAATTTCAAGAGAAATACTTTGAAGAGTTTTAGAAAATAAATTGTACTGTTTATATTCAAGTTATTAAAGATATGTATAAAAAAGCTATTACATGTATTCAGAGAAAAAAAAGTCTGATTTAGAATTTTTTTATTACAGTTAGATACAATAAAGCTTAGCTTTAAGTCTATATCTTTTTGTTTTGATTATGGAAATCAAGACTAGATATATCCAAGATGAGGTGCATTGGCGCATGCTCTTCGCAGATATTATCTTTGTTGATAAAACTAAAAAGAGAGCTAAAATAAAACTCGAGTTTTGGAGAAATGCTCTAGAATCTAAAAGTTTTCATCGCAGTAAATTAAAAACTGAATATATGGAGTGCACATCTAATAAAAAAAATACTTATTTAGTGATGTGACAATTGATGGTCAAATTGTCAAGAAGAGTGAGAGCTTTAAATACCTTCGATCAATCATATAAAATGATGGTGAAATAAATAATGATGTTATTAATAGGATTCAAGCAGGATCGATAAAATAGAGAAATGCTTTTGGTGTGTTGTGCAATAGAAAAATCTCATCTAGACTTAAAGACAAATTTTATAAAATTGTAGCAAGACTAGCGATAATTTATGGTGTTTAATGCTGACCTACAAAGAGAAAACATACAAATAAAATAAATATTACAGAAATAAGATTGCCAAGTTAGATGTGTAGATATACACGAAAGAACAGAATGAAAAATGAGTATGTCGAAAAAAGAAGTTAGTGTTGCACCAATTGAGAATAAACTTAGAGAAAGTCAGCCGAGATGGTTTAAACATATAAATCGTAGGCCGATTGAAGCTCTAATTAGAAAAATCGAGTTATTGAATCTTACTCATGTACAAAGAGGGAAAGGAAGACTAAAGAAGACATGACAAGAAACTCTAAGGAGTGATCTTAATTACTAATACTTAGGTAAGAATTTGTTAATTGAAAGAGTGCAATAAAAACAAAAAAATTATGTAGTCAACCCCATCTAGTGGGATTAAGGCTTGGTGGTTGTTGTTGTTGTTGTTGGTTTTCTGGTTTAGAAAACTTTTAGTTTTTAATGACGTGTTTTGATTTGGTGCTAAGCTAAAATTTTAACCAATTAATTATTTTTAGTGAGCTCGCTCCAATGAATTGCTTATTAAGTAGTTAATTTAGATAGAGGTTAAACTTAACACAAATATCTCCCTTTTTCCTCTATATCATTGGGATGAGCTTTTCCTGCTATAGCTTGAGGGTAAAATTTTAGTCCTCTTGCCCTTGCATGCTAGATGATGTGAATTGTTTCCTACTTCATGCTATTTGCTATTATCTAAAAGCTATTGTCATCTTGTCTCTTTGCTTACATTGGAATGGCTAATTGACCTCCTCACTCCTTGTACCTTTATTGTTGTCCACGTATTATAAAATAATAACGGGACATTTTCTTTGACATTATTTCTAGTATATCCTAGGGATAAAATAAGCTTAATGGAGTGTTGTTTTTAAGGCCTCTACTTTATGTTTGATGTTTTTGCCCACTGTTTTGTGGCCCTGTCTGTACTGGATGTTCTGGGCTTTATATTTTTTATTTGGCCTGAGTTTCTCTCATGATGGCTAATATTTCTTGGAGATCCAATCTCGAAAAATCTAATGGCATGAAACCTTATTCTATTCAAATTGCCTTATTTTTGTTTATTTGTTGATTATTTTCCTTGTGTTGTCTACCGTTGGGTTGTCCTTAATGAACCATGGGCACATAAAAAACATCGTGTCTGTGTCTGACACACGGAGGATACGCGGAGAAACGCGAGAACACCACGATGGACACACCATGTGATGTGCCCTAATAAAATATTATTAAAAAAATTTAAAGGATATTTCTTGGATATGCAACAACACTTAGCAACACCTTAGAACACTGCCCTGTTTGGCGCGAGGACCAAAATAGTACTAGTTTAAAAAACAACAATAATAATGATAAATAAAATTTTTAAATCATTCTACATATATTTTAATATAAAAAAATATTATTTTACTTTACATGCTCAATAAAAAAAATATCAACTTTATTTCATATCCTAGACCAAAATACTTAAATCGAGTATTTTGTTCTAGGATATGAAATAAAGTTGATATTTTTATTGAAAATTATTGAATATGTGAAGTAAAATAATATTTTTTATATTAAAATATGTGTTAAAAAAATTTATTTATTATTATTATTGTTGTTTTTTAAACTAGTACAATTTTGGTCCTGATTTTGGTTCTCGTACCAAACAGGGCCTACACACATTTACGACACTTCTAAGACACTTCCAGACACTTCAAAGATGCAAATCACTTTTGAAACACATAATACTTTTGAAATACATATGAAATAGAATTGGATACATTTAATATTAATGTTAAATTTATTTTTTTATATTAAACATAAAACTAAAACCTATGAATACAGCTTCTCATTATTCTTTTTATTAATATTTTAATTTTTTTTTATTATTAAAATTTTATCTAACAAAACTAAAAGCCTATCTCTTATTATTATTAAAATTTTACTTAATATAGTATCTACCAACTCCATTAGTTTGCCCATCAGGTTGTCTATATTTGAAGTTTCGAAGTTCCTAATTTAATCTTACTGACTTGAGTTTTAATATGATGGACTAATTTTTTTTGTAATAACATAGTTTTGAGAGTAAATAAATCTTATAAATGAATAATTTTAAACCTAAAAGAAATAATTTTGGACCTATTTATAAGAATATGATAGTTGAGGGACTAAATTGTAATTTTTCTTTAACCTAAAGGGATAACCATTTGGGATGCCAGCTGCTAGCAACAGCAGCCAGCAACCCGCCAGCCTGCCTTCCCCTTTCTGTCGTGTAGCAAACAAAAAAAAAGGGAAAACAAGCTTGCTTTCTGTTCTTCCTTTGCGCCTGTGCCTTCTCCACCTCCTCTATTCCGCCTTCTTCTGCCAAAGCAAACAGCAGCAGCAGCGCCAGCTGCTGGAATCAGAGAAAAAAAAAGGAAAAGGAAGTAGGAAAAGAAGAAGAAGAAGGAAGGGAAAGAAAAGAGGAAAGCTTGCGAGAAAATTCAACGGATTTTATTGGAGCTCTTTTGTAAGTGGATTTTTCATGACTTATGTTTATGAATTTATTGATTTTGCTTAGTTTTCATGTGTTAAACAATATGAATATTCTTTTATTGATTTAAAAGGATTTTTATTGACTTAAAAATATTTTGATATGTTTTGATGTCTGCCCATCGAGATTATTAAAATATTGAATTCTAATCAGAAACTAAATAATAACTGCTTGTGAATAAATAATATAAGAATGTTATATGTTGATAAAGAAAGAATGTTATAACTTGAAAAAGAAATGTTTGATTAACACATAGAGCATGTTTATTGCATATTTGTAAAATTCTTATCTGTTAAGATTTGAGGAATGCTGTGAAAACTAGTCAAGTAAATTGTGGGATTTAATCCCAAGTTTGAAATATGAGCACTGTAACTCGTCATGTGGATAGAATGCTTTGGTGCTGGAAGTCATTTTATGTGGCCCATGACGGGATCTGGATATGGGAGCAAAATCTTGACTAGGATATGTATCTGGTCCTCTTTCGAGGATATCTGGAACTTCTGGCTAGTAGGTTATACATTTTTTTCCATCTGTGTATATTCGGTGAAATATATATATGTATTGCATTTCATATGCATTTCATTTGCTTGTGGCATATAAATTATCTTAATCCGTGCAGTAAGCTCACCTCTTTACATCAAAATATTCAGATTGAGAGCTATACTTGGGATTGGAGTGCTCTTTTTGGAAGCCATAGAAGAGCTTCTCCACTTTATAGGAGGTGATGTATTTGTCAGTTGTGTGACAGTTATGAAACAAAATATTTTGTATGTCAAAGATGTGAGTTTGTATGGTGTTGGTTGTAAATATGATATTATATACTTTTGGTGGTTATATATTAAATTTGTTTTTATGCAGAGGTATTTTAGTTGCTCTGATTAGTCGTTAAGATGATAGTTTTAAATACTTCCATTGCTAAATGATTGAACTTTGACAGTTCATGGCACGGGATTCACTTATTTGGATCTCGGGTTGTGACATTTTTACTCACATCCGTCCATGATGTGGGGTCCCTTGCTCACTTTTCACTATACCCGAGCACCGATACAACGGCTCTTGCCCATTTCTTAACATATTCAGGCAATACAGCGCGTCGCTTCTAGGGAACGCTTTAGCTTTAGCGCAATTTTGTTAAGGATTCATGTCATGGTTGATTCAACAAGTTTTACGATGGATGTCGACTGCCTAACGTAACCCTCTGTATTATTTATTCGGGACTTGGGACCCAGCAACGACGCGTTTTCTAAACCAGAAAATCATAGGGAAAATTGTTGGAATTGAAAAAACAATTTTGTCAAAATATTCTAAGCAAGACACAAGCTTGCTTTGCTTGAAAAACTGAGGAGGACAAATGCAGGGAGAATTAAAGGTAAGAATGCAATCTGTCTCATTAATTTTTAGTAGACACATATATACTAATCAACACAAAGACTAAAGAAATAAATACATGACTCTTAAACTACTCAACTAACTAATTGAGGCAACAAACAGCTAATTAAAATAGCATAGTTCTCAAAATTTTAATTCCCAAGAGCAGGTAACTAAAGTAATTTGATTGAGTTTCTAGAAAATATACTTTCAACTGCATCATTAAATATTATATTAACTTCAACACTCTCTCTTAATACAATATTCAGGTTGAATTTCAATCTCTTTCTTCTAATTGATAAACTTGTTCTTGGTTAAAGGCTTAGTAAGAATATCTACCAATTGATTTTAATACTACAAAACTTTAATTCAACAAGTCCTTCCTTCACTGCTTCCCGAATGAAGTGAAATTTAATTTGTATATGTTTGGTACGATCATGAAATACTGGGTTCTTAGCTATAGCCATTGCCGAAGTATTATCACAATAAATCACAATCTTTTCATCAACTTTAACTCCAAGATCTGCCAGTATTCTTTTTAACCATATTAACTGTGAAGTTGCTTTAGCCATGGCAATGTACTCTGCTTTAGTACTTGATTGAACCACTGCGCTTTGTTTCTTGGACATCCATTGGCATATAGCACCATTTAAGAAAAAAACATAACCAGATGTGCTTTTGAAATCATCAACACATCCTGCCCAATCATTGTCGCAAAATCCCCACAACTGACAATGTCCTCCAGATCTATAGAAGAGACCATGATTTATAGTACCTTTGAAATAACGGAGAACTCTTTTAGTAGTAGAAAAGTGCTTCTTACTCGGTTGGTGCATGTATCTAGACAATAAGCTAGCTGCAAACATCAAATCAGGTCTGCTAATGGTTAGATACAATAGACAACCAATTAAGCTCCTACAAATTTCAGAATTTGCTTCAGATGCTCCATCCTCCTTTAATTTATCTGATGTAGATAATGGGGTATCAGTGGCTTTGTATTCATTCATTTGAAACCTTTTGAAAATATTTTGAATATAATTCTTCTGTGATATAAAAATTCCTTTATTTGATTGATGTACCTCCAAGCTAAGAAAGTACCTCAACTGCCCCATATCAGACATCTCATATTTGGATTTCATCTGTTCCTTAAAATTTTGAATTAAGCCCTCGTCATCTCTTGTGACTAAGAGATCATCAACATATATTGAAATAATTAAGATATGTCCATTTTGATTAAGAGTATACAAAGTTGCCTCATTGCTACTTTTCTGAAATCGCATTCCACTCCCTTGGAGCTAGCTTGCGACCATAAAATGCTTTGTGCAATTTAAGCACTTTATCTTCTTCTCCATCAACTTCGAAACCAGGAGGTTGGCTAAAATAGACATCCTCTTCAAGCATTCCATTAAGAAATGCAGGTTTTACATCCAGGTGATGAATTATCCATCTTTTCATTGTTGCAATTGCAATTCTTATTATTTCCATTCATGCAACGGGAGCGAACGTTTCAGAGTAATCTTCTCCAGCCATTTGTGAGAATCCCTTTGCAACTAATCTCGCCTTGTATTTTTGTACAGTCTCATCAAAATTGTATTTTATCTTGTACACCCATTTTACTCTTATAATTTGCTTCCCTGGTGGTCTTGGAACAAGAGTCCAAGTCTTATTTTTTTGAATCATGTGAATCTCCTCCTTCATAGCATTTTGCCACTCTTTCTGATCTTTGCTTTCTTATAATTTGCAGGTTCAATAACAGAAAAATTGCATTGTTCATAAATTTCTTGCAAACATTTTGTTTTGGAACATTTAGGAATAGGAGAGTCAGAATCAGATTGAATTGGAGAATCGCACCTTTCATAGTTTGAATCATCTTCTTCTTCAGTTACTGTAATATCCACAAGTTTTGTAATAGGTATTGATGATTCTGTGATTGGCTCACTTTATTTCCAATTCCAAGCAGAATTTTCGTTGAAGATAACATCCCTGCTTACAATTAGATGCTTGTTCTCAACATCATAAGCTCTGTAGCCTTTAGTTCGAGCATCATATCCCAAGAAGATACATTTTGTGCTTCTTCTATCAAATTTGATTCTTTTCTCTATTGGAACCTGCACAAAACAAATAGAACCAAAAATCTTGAGGTGGGAAACAAAAGGCTTAAAACCATTCCAAGCCTTAAATATAGTGATATCCTTCAATGCCTTCGTGGGACAGCTATTTTGCAGATATACAGCTGTTGAAATAGCCTCTGCCCAAGACATTTTAGTTAGCCCCTTCTCTTCCATCATGGCAGTTGTCATTTCCACCAAGGTTCTATTTTTGCGTTCTGCAATCCTATTTTGCTGAAGGGTATAAGCTGCAGTCAATTGCCGATTGATCCCCTCTATTTTGTAGTACTCATCAAACTCAAAAGAGTTGAACTCTCCTCCTCATGTCACTCCACAAATTTTGAATTTTGAACCCGAACATTTTTTCTACAAGGACTTTAAATTCTTTAAAATACTTGAATTACTCTAATTTGGATTTCAAGAAATATACCCATGTATATCTTGAGTAATCATCAATAAACATAGGAATAGAAGCACTGAAGCAGTTATCTAACGATCCTGTACTCATTTTCCCACACAAGTCTTTGTGAATTAATTGGAGAGGTCGCTTAGCTTTCCAGCTTCCTTCTTGTGGAAATGGATTGCGAGCATGTTTCCCAAATACGCATGAATCATATATCCTGTGCTCTACCTTAATCTTAGGTAATCCTTCCATTAGATTTTTATCTTTTAGCATTTTGAACCCCAGCACATTTAGGTGTCCAAATTGTCGATGCCACAACCCTGTCACTGTTTCGGATTCAGCTTGAAAAGCATTTGCAAAACTACATTTTAGTTCCAATGGAAAGCTCCATTTACTTGCCATTCTCACATTAGCAACAAAAGAGTTAGACTTATCAAATATTTCACTACTATTAATATGAAAATTCAATTTATACCCATGTTCAAGCAGTTGCCCAACACTTAGACTATTGGAATCGACTTTGAGTCGATTTCGAGTCGATTGAAATGTGATCGATCCGATTTCGAGCCGGTATTGGCTCGACTCAAAATTGGATCAATGACAACCCTATATTTGGTTGGCTTTCCTTTTGTACTTCTTGTTCTTTTTTGTAGGCGTCTGTAATTGATCAAATCTTTCTTACGTGAGATCCCTCACCAATCTTCTTTTGAACTCAAATCTATGTTTCTTTTGGTTCCCTCGTGCAGGAAGATGATAGTGAATAAGAACAGCCATCAAACTTTTCTTCCGATGAACTCAATGTCTTTAATGGAAACCTTGAGGAGGTCACGGTTTTAGGCCTTAGAGTCTAAAGTTACCTTTAAGTATGAGATCAAGCTGAGGTGAAACTCGAGTTATGGGATGATATTTTAGAGTCTAAAAGTTCTCTTCTCAGTGGATCAAAAATAAAATAGATAAAGTGTGAACTTAGTTAAGATAAAAGCACTTATATTAATTGACAATAGGTGATTAAATTATCTGGAAGAGTGAGCAATTTAAATAATTCAGATCAATTATATAAAAATTATGGTGAAATAGATGATAATATTTTTAAAAGAATATAAGCAGAATGGATAAGAATTTGGTAACTGATAGAGCGCAATGGAAACAAAGGATTCATGTAGCTGACCCCACCTAGTGGGATTAAGGCTTGGTGGTTGTTGTTGTTGTATAAGCAGAATGGATAAAATAGAGGAATGCATTAAATATGGTGTGTGCTAAAAAAATTTTGTTTAAATTTAAAAGTTTTATAGAATAGTAGTAAGATCAACGATGTTATATGATATTGAATGCTAGCCTATGAAAAAGGAACATTAGTAAGATTCTCGATATTATTTAATATTAAATGCTTGTCTACAAAGTAGAAACATACAAATAGAATGTATCACGCAAATGAGAATGCTAAGATAGCTTCCTAAAATTTTTACTACTTATCTTTCAAAAATTTGTACTTCTTTTAGCTTCGTAGAGTACTAATTTTTTTGTTGAGATTGCTTTTAATAAATGTAACAACTCATTTCTGTATAAAAAACACTCTTTGTAGTATATATTTAATGAATGAATGTAATAGTTAAATTTATCTTTATGTACTTGTAATCAATTACTCTTTTTTTTTTTTCGCTTTCCATTTCCTTAAAATTACCTAAGCCCCTTTTGCCCTCTTATTTTCACCAAAATTCACTTGATGTGTCAACAACCGGCTTTCTTAGCATCATTTGTGTAATCTCATTTGACGCTATGTTCCAACAAAAGGTGCAGATGGAGGAGTAGTTCATGGAGGTGTTCCTTCTAAATCTGTTGCCTTACATGAGAGTTCTTGCCCATTTCCACTTGGACAGCTTGGTTCTTCCATCACTCTTGTAAACGACCGCCACCAGAGTATTTTCTCCAAGCCGTTGCTCAACTGGTTCGTCTTTGTACCTGCCTTTTCATTTTTTAATTCTCCTTTCAATTTTCTGTTGATTGTGAGAAATGCTTTATTGCTAAGGTAAAATCTAATATATTTTGAGTTTCTAAATCTAATATATTAAAAATCACCAATCAGAAAATTCTTGCCCTTTTCCACTTAGATAGCTTGGCTCTTTTATCACTTTTGTGAATGGATGCCACCACCATCACCATTTGGACAGCTTAGATCTTCTATCACTTTTATGAATGGCCGTCGCACTCGTCACCACTTGGACAGCTTAGCTCTTCCCAAAGGCAAGGTCATTGTCTAACTGATTCATCTTCCTTTTCATTCTTTAAATTTGCTAATATTATTTGTCAATTTGATATTTTTATTATGATATTGCTTTGATTTGTTGTTAAAATTGATATCTAATATACTAATATTGTTAAAATTAGCCACTATTTTCTTTGATAAAAGAAAATTAGCCACTATTAACCATATGACAATAGCGTTCTAATGGAAGCAGTAACTTGCTCTTTCTTTATGTGCCATCTTAAGATTGAATTCCCCATGAATTTTTTAATTAAGCATATCCTAAAACTGACTTTCATTAAAAAAAGCATTTCCTGAAACTATAAACAAATTACATATCTATTTATATTTGATTCCTATTTTCTTGGGTGATTTTAAAGTTAGTCTAGTATTTGGGAGGGCGTTTTGTTTAATGTTTTATCTTAATGTTATGTCATAACATTTTAATATTATCTCTTGAGTTTATAATCTTTTAGAAGGTTATTTAAAGATGTCGTTAAATTAAATTATTTTTTCTAGATAACATTGAATCAATACCCTTTAGCGAAAAGCCAGTTGAATAGGCGGCAACTAATTTGGCATACAAACATAATTTAAAGCTGAGTATGTCATAATATTTATTAGAAGTTAACATATTATTACGGAGTAGTATGAACATATTGATCATTTTTTTTCAGGTTGTTCGATACCTGCAGTTCTTAGCAAGCAATCCTTTCATTGATTGCTGCATGAATGAAAAGGCAATTGAAGGTTTGCTGCATGAAAGGAATGTCAATTGAAAGCCAGTTGAGGATGTTTGAACGAGGTAAAGAAAAGAGCTAAAGAGAGCATTAATTAGATCTTCAGAACTGTAACGCTGACCAAGGTAACATATCTCATGCACTAAAAGAATATTTGCTGATGAATCCTGTTCTAAAATTACTTAAGCATGCAACTAGTCATGAGGGCGTATGACTTATCCAACCAAAATGGTACTTGTTGCAGTGAAAATGGGTAAGCCGTGATCCCCAAAATGGGTAAGTGCACGCATGACTTGACCAAAATGGCATAAGTTGTCAGGGGTCACTAACCTGTTTCGGGTGAATCATGAAAATGGGTAAGTCATGACCCCTCATAACGGGTAAGTGGTGACCTCAAAACTGGTAAGTCCTGAGTCCACACGACTTACCCGTTTTGGGTAAGTTGTCCACCCCCACAACTTACCTGAAACAAATAACTTGCGTGCGTCCATGACTTATCCGTTTTGGGTATGTCATATGCCCACATGGCTTACCCATTTTGGGTAAGTCGTCTGCCTCCACAACTTACCCGAAACAGGTAAGTTGTGTGAGCCCATGACTTATCCATTTTGGGTATGTCATATGCCCACACAACTTACCCAAAACAGATAAGTTATGTGGGTTGACGATATGTAAGTTGTGAATGCTCACGACTTACTCAAAATTTTTTCCACAATTATTTTTAATGAAATACATTAAGTTATCAATTTAATAAAATTAAAATATATTTTTTAATGTTGCAAATATGTTTAAGTATTATTTTACTTGTAATTTTTTATCTTTTCTCTATATTCTAAATTATAGTAGTAAGTTTTAATATTTAAATGTCTTTTTAATATTTTTAAAATCTAACAGTTAAATTTAATAGAATTTAGCAAAAAAAGCTCGCATGAAAAACTCTTGGGTAGAAGGAAATTAGACTATGTTTTTCTCTTTATGATCTCCATGAAAATATGAATCTATCTTAGGGTGGTGAATGAAATTATCCCTAATATATATTTAAGATATGAAACGTCACAAGGTGAAGGAAACAAATAACCACTGGTTTAGGAATTTTTGGATAACCTTGAATTATGCAATTATAAAAAATTAATAAAAACAATTTGTTATTTTAACAATTATGAAGAGCCTCTATGCCACTCTCTTCGGGCTAAAGTCCCCATAACTTCGATGTATCCTTAGTGTGCTCCCCGTGACAAACTCAATATGCAGCTAACACACCCAAACTTTTCTTCGAGTATGAATGACCGGCTTTGTCGTTCTCTTCTATAGCCTCACAGTATTGGGTAAAAGTGGCAAGAGGCTCTTCCAAGTTCTGCTACAAAATATGGCTTAACTCCTAAGCCATTTGTAGTTAAGGCACCTAATTTTTTGCCCACCTAACATGGATCTTGGAGCAACCTTCCACAGAGCATAAATAGGCAACTCTATGTCCTGGTCCCTGGACCATTGCGGTCTCAACCCTAAATGTCCTAGGTGTAGGGCAAGGGCCCTCCTAAGTTCTGCTACTATTAATACCTAAGTCATCTATAGCTAAGGGGGCCTGAGCTCTTGCACCCTAGTACTGACCTAACGGTTTATTTGACCTAGCCATAACCATCCTAAGATTAAGAAATGGTTTGATATCACTGCATTCATTATATTACAATTTCAAAATCTTTAGATTATGCAATTCAACACTAAATATAGTAAAATGATTTAGCTATTCTGGATGTCAAGTCATTGAAGAGACTGGGCTAAAAATTTACTATTTTGTAAGTTGTGCACTACACTACTTACGGACAAAGGCAAAGATTTATGTAAGTCATTTAGCACATACTTATAAAATAGTAAGACCTGTATACCACCCTTTCTTTCTCTCCCTTATGATTGAGTAGTAGGGAGAGAAAGAAAGGTTGTTTGCTAGAGTGTGTGTAAAGGTTGACTAGGGCTGTTAACGATTCGATCTCGAGCCGATTCGACCTCGGCTCAAGATTGAATTGATGTTTTCAATTCAATCTCGATTCGATCCAGAGAATGAACAAGAAGAGTTCGATCCGATCTCGATTCGAGCTGGGTCTGGCTCATTTGTTATCGATTAAAGCTAGATCCGAGCTAAAATTGATCCAATTTTCGATTAATTTTCGATCTTTTATCTAAATATTATGTATAAATATATTTATTCATTCATTCAGCTTAAGCTATAATTATTCGGTTTAATTTATTATTTAAAGATAAAAAGAACAAAATAATTTGTAATAAATATGATTTAAATGATCATAGAAAAAATTCTAATGAAAATTTAATGAAACCTTCTAGTAGATTACTGAAAAAATTACATACTAAATCTAGTTACATATATAAATTTATTTACATAATATTTTTTATTTTTTTAATTGATCTGATTTCGAGCCATCTCGATCCGATCTTCTGTCGACTCAATATTGGATTGATGAAATTTTCGAGCCAAAAAAAGGGCTCGTTAGTTGGCTCATTTAGATCAAATCGAGCTTGATTTGATTTAAAATTTGATTCAATTTTCGAGCGATCTTCGAAAAAAATTAACAGCCCTTGAGGTTGACATCTAGAAACCAATTCAGCCTGATGGCAACATGTGAGATTTTTCTAGAGGTTTGAATATGAAGGAATCTCTAACTTATGCTTTGGGTGTGGATTGGCTGAGCACCCTACTGTCAGATGCTCTGCCAATTATGAGGAAAGGTAACTCAGGGCCAAAGGCCTCAGAAGGACAGAGAGCCTCATGGGCTGAACCGGATCCGTTCGTGTACATAAGCCTAAGGAAACACTCGACAAAATTGCCGACAGTAAGCAAACAGATGCGTGCATTAATAGTACATAAGCCTAATAGTATTATTGATTTTTTAGCACATGACTTTAGGAAATTTCTCTTGGGTTAGGGGGATGCCTCTACCCAACAATCTTTGCAACCTTCTTGTGAGAGATCATATATGATGCACCTTTGTGTCTTTTGCTATGAAAAGACTTAAGAGGCGTTTGGTTCGTTGTTATCTTAGTGTTATGTTATGTAATCTACATGTTATGACATCTAAATGTCATCTTTTAACTAATAATTTTATAATATAATAGAAGATTATTTATAGATGTCATTAAACCAAATGATTGCTTTCTCTAGATAACATAATATAACATTAAGATAATATTGAACCAAACGCCCCCTTAGGCCACACCTCCAGATCTATAATGCTTACAAGATCATAGAAAATATTTTTTTTAGTAAATTGCTAAACAGAGCCTAAATGTTTGGCAACTGGATAAAAAAAAATAGCTTATTTTAGTCATGGTCAAAATCTTAAATTTATTTTAAAAAAACTTTAAAATTTATTTTATATCTCATCCTACATAAATTTCAACATTAAACAATCATTTTATTTCATATTCAACACAATTTTTAATATAACTAACTCACTTTATTTCACATCATACATATTTTTACAAAAATTTTTAGAATCATCTTTTTTTCGTCTTTCCAAACAGAACCTAAGATTTACAGAAAATTTTAAAAATATTTATTTTATTTTGAGATCGGTGTAATCGTGAAATATTTTTATTTAAAAATTTATATAAAATAATATGATTCATAAAGTTAATTTTAACTAAAATTAAACTTAACCTGCAAAGCACATCAATATCAAGTATTCTGCATTTGTAAAGTACACTTTGCTGAAAGTAAGCTTTCAGTTTCAGTCTGAAGTGGTATTGGTGACAAACCCTACTCAAAACTATATAATATATATGGCTGCATGAACATCCAACCATCTAAGTTTAAGTCATGCCTACTCAGAGTTCTGTTTTCATGATCAATTCAGTTATTTGTAGCAGAAATGGTTACTTTAGATTGGATTATTAGAAGATTACAAAGACAAAAATGGCTATTTTCTGCATCAAAGTGAATAAGGTCGAAATACTGGTAAAGAATAAAGATACACTAAAAACACATTGATATACTGTCAACACATCACCATTTGAGAGAGCTTTTGGTTTAATATTATTTTGACATTATGTCATATAATCTAAATATCGTGACATTCCATATCTTATTTTTTGGGTGACAATTTCATAATTTTTCAGAAGACTATCTACACGTATCATCAAACCAGACAATTATTTTCTATAAATAATATAATATCAAAATTGCATTGAACCAAATGTCACCTAATTATTATTATGGTTTAAAACTATGGCTGAGTTAAAGAACTCAAGCTGGATTTGGACAAATCGTATGGTACGATAAACATGGATTTGGCTAGTTACTCCAATTACCAGGCACATTGATCAAAACTAAGTACAAGAAAAAGAAACAAACCATGTCAAAAGGACTTCAATATTTAATCAATAACAAATAGTTAGTATCAATGCACAAATCACAAATGATACATCACATGTAAATGAATTGGAAAAATCAGCTATAAATGACATTTTCACAAACTAACATGCACAAACATAATTCAATCTGAGATGGAGATGATGCATTTAACTTACAAGATAATATCATAAATACATCATGTCCTTTCAAGAGTTACAATCATCACACCATGGTCCAATATACTGCTCAGTTGAGAAAGAAACACATTCAACCAACTAACCTAACTACTACAAGTTCATAGACAAACTGGCCTAAGAAGAAGAGAAAAAGAAACAAAGAGAGAGGAAACTCTTAACTAAGAGATTGCAATTTCCTGGCTTGGACTTGAAAAGCACCACAAGAGCTGTTCAACAAAATGCTTGGGAAGACAAAAAAGGATATTTTCTTTTCAAACATTGTGATTCCCAGTCCGAATCTTCCTGAGTTCCTCAATCCAACTGAGCTCCATCTTGTATAACATCCAGAACAGTAATGTCTACCTGATTCTTCTCAATCTTGAACTTCAGCTCCTCCTTAAAAAGCTCCAAAAACCGTTTGTTCAAATGCTTAGCTTGGACTGGATCCACCCTTTGCAAAGCCAGTTTTAAAGTATTCATGTCAAGGTTTCTCTCTGTCCAAAATTCTTCCAGAGCAAACTTTAAATATTTGTAAGGAGACTGGTCATTCCCATCCCTGGTATTATCCTCCTCCATTTCAATGCTCTCTGTTTTCCCATGGGCATTCTCGCCCTCCTCATCCTTCTTCTTCTCTTCTTTCTTATCCTCCATCACTTTCTTACTAACCTTCTCTTTCTTAACAGTCTCCTTTTTCTCCTCAGCACTCTTGTCTTCCCTCCTTACCTTAGCAACTTTCTCTTTCCCACCCCTAGCCTCCTCATCTTCCTCCTCTTCTTTCTTCTCATTCTTCCTTTCCTTATTGGCCTTCTCTTTCCCAACATTACCACCAGCCTTTCCCTTCTTCTTTACAGAACCATTCCCTTTGCTTTTGAAATCAAACTCGTTCTTCCCCCACGCCTCCGAGGCAAGTTTGTGGAAAGTCCTATCAAACTCGGAGTCGTCGGACCCAGGGGCACGGCTAGCCTGGAACTTCCGCCGGAGATCGGCCAGCTTCCTGATAAGCTTCTTCTCAGAAAGCCCCTTAGGAGCCCAATCCTTGATTTCTTCAAAGAAGACCGGCACAGTGCTTGGAGTTGGTACCACACCATTCCTAAACCGGAAGGCCGCGACTGCTTTTAAGAGCTTCAATACATCGTCGTTCGCCCAGCGCAGGGGCGCCGACTGCAACGCCGGCTTGTCATCCTCACCGCCACCGCCACCGCCGCTTGTGGCGGTGGAGGCCTTGCGGGGGTCGTTATCGTTCTCCTCACGGGCAGCTTTACGCCGGCTCTTCTCCGACGGAGCTGGGGAGTCAGCAGGCGGTGTAGGAGACCGGAGGCCGAACGAAGGCTTCGGCTTTTTAGAGGACTTCGAAGGGTTTCCGTCGGCTGGCAGATCGACGAGAGGATCGGTTTCCGCATCTTTGCTGCGGTTTCTCGAGGAAGAAGAAGAGCGCTTTGAGCCCATCGGGGATCTTTACGGCAGACACGAAGCGTGAGAGCACTGGGTTTTAGGGTTAGTAAAGAAGAATTTTCGAGATCGAGAGAGAAAAAAAGAGGATTTTTTTTTTTTCTGAATAAGAGAGAGAAACAGCATTTAGTGATCAGGGAGAAAAGCGGGCGGCGCGCATTAAGAAGATTTATATACCTAATTCAACTATTACTCTGCATTATTGTAGGGTTCATCTTGACTTAAATTTAAATAAATATATTTTTGGAAACTTTAGAATAGAAAAAAATTTAAATAAATATATTTTGGAAACTTTAGAATAGAAAAATTAATAAAATTTAATTTATATATATATATATATATACACAAAAAGAGAAAGAAAGAGAACTTGTAAGATAAGGTGCTCCACTTTGAATGGAGCTCTGCCAAATAAAAATAAACATTTAGGTACTGTTTGACGTAAAGACTAAAATGAAGATTAAAATAATATTAATTTTAAAAATAATAATAATAAATAATTTTTTATTATTATTTTATATAAATTTTAATATAAAATAATATTATTTTACTTCACATACTCAATAATTTTT
>JAEMOT010002180.1:57644-73654 GCA_019297695.1 Apostasia ramifera
TAAAAGTTTGCATCTCAGTAGATCAAAAACTGAATATATGGAGTGCACATTTAGTCAAGAAAGAAATACTTATATTGGAGATGTGACAATTGGTGATCAAATTGTCAAGAAGAGTGAGCGCTTTAGATACCTTGGATCAATTATACAAAATGATGGCGAAATAGATAATGATGTTATTAGCAGGATTCAAGCAGGCTGGGTAAAATGGAGAAATGCTTCTGGTGTGTTATGCGATAGAAAAATTTCATCCAAAATTAAGGGTAAATTTTATAAGACTGTAATAAGACTAGCGATGATATATGGTGCTGAATGCTGGCCTGCAAAGAAGAAACATACAAATAAAATAAATGTTGCAGAAATGAGAATGTTAAGATGGATGTGTGGATATACACGAAAGGATAGAATGAGAAATGAGTATATCCGAAAGAAAGTTGGTGTTGCACCAATTGAGGATAAACTTAGAGAAAGTCGGCTTCGATGGTTTGGACATCTAAATCGTAGGCCAATTGAAGCTCCAGTTAGAAAAATTGAGTTCTTGGATTTTGCCCATGTACAAAGAGAAAGAGGGAGACCAAAGAAGACATGACATAAAACTATAAGGAGTGATCTTAATTACTTAAACTTAGATAAGAATTTGGTAACTGATAGAGCGCAATGGAAACAAAGGATTCATGTAGCCGACCCCACCTAGTGGGATTAAGGCTTGATTGTTGTTGTTATTGTATATAAAAAGTTACCTAAATGTTCTCGCACAAACAACAACAAAATAGTTAAAATTATATTTCGTAAAAATAAAATCAATGATAATCTTATATTATTTTAAAATTTACACTAGTTTGCATTCTCTCTTACCTCAAGAGCCTTTAGTACTTCACAATTTTTATATATTTTTAATGAGATGAGCAAAATTTATTAAATGCCTTAATTAAATTCTTCAATTCAACTATCTATTAACTAAAAGAATAATAGAATAAAGTGAACATGCTAATATTGAACATATTAATTATTATAAAAATTTTGAAACAAATTTAGATCTACTATTTTCATAATTTTTAAGAAATTTTTGGAGAAATTTGGCATAAAAAAGATCATAATTTAAGTATAATATACTTTAGATTTATTTTTATCCTCCTAATAATCTTATAAGATGTTGACGTAGGATGTGGGGGGTCCCAAGAAACACCAAAGAGAGAGAGTCCTGAGAGACGGCGGCGCGCAGAGAGGTGAGCCTGTCGGTTAAGGCTCAAAATGAAAAGAACATCTAGAACAGCACACAAGGGTTTAAGGTGGTTCAAGGAGGAAATCTCCTACGTCCACCGAGCGATCAGCGAAAGGATTTCACTATATTAAAAGCAACCGTAAGGGCTGATATAATGCTAAACTAGGGAGGAAGAAGAAGAAGAAGGGAGAGAGAACTCCTCAGTTGAGGCTCTAATACAGTGAGAACATGAGGATGAGAGAGTTACCCATGCTCTAGTAGTTGTTCCCCCTCTGTCCTCCTTTCCTTGAAGCCTGTTCATGGGTATTTGTAGGCAGTGGACAATACAGCTTTGTCCTAGTTTTCCGGAAGGAGAGGGAGTAAACAAATCCTAAGTCCATGCTACTTGTCGGCCACTAGAGGGACCAGAGTCAGTAAAAGGAGAGCTAGGCTTCTTGATCTTAGTACTGCTCCTAGGGATCTGTGAGGATTGGAGTACGCGAGTCCTCGATTTGCGCGTCCGAGAAAAGTGCCTTGTACGGGGAATGGCGCGGTCGAGTCACGCCGACTGCGACAGGTGCAGCTGGGTATCATCGTCATCGATGTTAGCAGGGGATGATCCTGGACCGTTGTGGACGATGTTAGGTCGAACCCTCGTGCCCGAGGTTAGAGACCTTTGAGAATAAAACATTAAAATGAATAGTTAGTGCCACCTGGGAGCCACGTGTATGGCTGTGATGCAGAACTAGAACCACGTGTTAACATCAACCCCCCGCATTGTCAGGGCGCGAACATTTAATGTGAGTCCTGGAATGCGAACTGTCGCAATGGTGGGCGCGCTGCCCAAGGCCTATCAAGATAAAGCAAAGGCGACACCCTGCTGATTCGCATTCGCTTCCACCAGCCTTTGAAAATTTCTGCAAGAGAGAGTATATCATTAGAGAGATGGCGGAGAGGAAGAAGTGGACGACTCTGTCGGGTTTTTCTCTGAAGAAGAAGAGAGCCTTGGAGCCGTCTGAAAGGTCGCCGGAGCTGGCGATTGAGAAGGCTGCTAACGTGCTCCAGCAGGAGGAAGCGAGAGCTCCGGTCATAGATCTAGAGGTGGAGGCTCCGCCCGCCAAAGTCGCTAGGGTTTTGGCGCGGACACTGGAGTCTGCTCAATAAACTGCAGCCAATGAGGCGACGGAGGTGGTGAATGTCTCTGATTCTCCAATCAAGCTGCCTCTGAAGACTGTAGAGCGGAAGGAGCTAGTCGTGGTGGGCGAGACTCCTGCGGGGGTGAGACTTGAGCCTGGGAGGATCCTGCTCAAAGATGAAGACATTGAGCGGCTCCTTTCCAAGTTCGGGATTCCTCCTGAAGGGAGTGTGAAGAAGACGCTTCTGGTGATTTGTGGTCCTACTCCTCTTGGTGAACCAACCCTTCTTCCTGTCAAGACAAAGAAGCCCCTCTTCCCTCGTCCTCTTCTGGTGGGATTCCAAAATGAAGAGAGGGACAAGAAGGAGGAAGGCAACAAGATGGAGGAGGCGACTAAGGGGCAGAAGGAGGCTCCGCAGGTCGCTCCTGAGGCTGTCCTTGGCATTGAAGGGCCAGGCGGCAAGACTGAGGAGGGGATTAAGGAGAAGGAGGGGATTCCTCCAGTCACTCACAATGTCACCTTTGGCATTGAAGAGACATGGGGCGTCCTGGAGAAGAGTTTGCTTGAGATACGGGGAGAAGAGGGAAAGATTCTGAAAAACACCACCCAGATTATGGAGGTGGTAAAAAATTTGAGGGGCAAGGAGGAAGGGGAGGCTCGCTTCCTTCGGAGGATAGCGGAGCTAGAGGGTGTTTTGTTGCAGGTCACAAAGCGCTCTCAAGGTGATCATATAGAGGAGCTAAGGAAGTTATATAGTCTGGAAGATAAGTTGGCTTTCTTAGCTCTGAATAATACAGAATGGGCCGGTAAGGGTGAGGTTGCAAGGGGGGAGTTTCACCGCACCCTTTCGGATGTTGGTCAAGCCCATTCTGCTCACGTCAAAGACCTCCAGAAAAGAATAAAGGAGATGGTTGATGAAAATGAGGCTTTGAGAAAGGAGAGAAACAGGCTCAGAGGTGAAGTTGTGGAGGCGAGGGAGGCAGAGTCGAAGGCGAAGCAGGCAGCCTTCGAAAACCACCGTCGAGAGGAGCTGCTGAGGTCCGAAGTACGTTCCATGCGCTCCCTAATAGATAACAGCTTGGGATGGAGGGGGCAACTTATGGAGGACTTGGAGGAGGCAGTGAGAAGGACGGTGAATATCATCAACGCTTCGGCCGTAGGCCACCATGTGAAGAGCCAGGCAGCCTTTGATGTTCTTCTGCAGACACTGGTTGATGAAAACATCTGAACTAGGAGAACATTAGGGATCCAACCGTTCTCCCTTTCTGCGGCCCCAAGGGTCCAGAAAGGTTCTTCGATACTAGGAGCCGAGGCTCAGGAGATGTCCCTCCCAAAGGTACGTACGTCGGCTGGGGATATCCACCTGCTTCTCCTTGCGAAGGCCCTGACGAAGGCCAGAGTAATCCTCCAGCGGCGCTACAGCAAGCTTCTCCCTGGAAAGGGCGATGATCTGATTCTCGCTCTTGCCATTCCTCAGCCTCATCATCAACAAACGTTTGAAGGAACGATCGGTGAGGAAAGGGAAATGGCAAGACTCTTGAGGGTGCCTTGCTATTGGTAGGAGTGTAATAGATTGGTCTCAAAAAGGGGGTTTTTCTCATATTTGAGATTAACACTATTACACTATTTGTCTAAGTTCTAAAGTCTTGTATTTTTTTATTTTTTTTGTACTTATGAGAAAAACATATAAGAGTTCAAAGAAAATAAAAATTTGTAACAAGTTTTATCATTAATGAAATGTGTTTTCTTTCAAAAACTTGTTCTGAATGAATTCTATTTGAATTTTCTTTCATCTTTTCCTTTGTGTTCGAAGAAGGTACCACGAAATCAGAAAAGAAAAGAACAAGAATTCATAAGTAAGAAGGTATAAAGCCAATGATAAATTCTAAGTTACAAGATGAAGCTAGATATTGTCGTGCACGAGATTATGAAATATCGAATAATGATAGATGAAAAAGTGTAGTCATCCTGAAACATCGTGCATGATGCCAGGACGAAATGCAAAGAAGAGACGCTTTGATATCTGTGCGCTGCTTCGAATTCTGAACCTATCAGAAAAGCGGACGGCTTGATCGGGCCCGCGCGTTGATCGATGAGATCAGACAGCCAAAAGACGAAAAGTCACAACTGTTCCCCATAAAGCCTGTCTTAAGGAGGGAAGTTGAAACATTTGCCCGCCTTCAAACTCTAATAGAGGGAAAAGAAAAATCCCTTGCTCCGCCCGTCGCGAATCCTAGCAATGGGGGGAAGAGAGATCGAGTGGGCAGAGTTGGCCGATCAATTCAAGAGCGACTCCAGCTATTAGGAGAGTCTCTTGATGGAGCATGAAGTGCTCAACGCAACCAGGGGATTTAGGAAAAATCCCGACCTCATGGTCATTCAGCCCGGCGTCGAGTTCCGTTCAAACAGACCCCTAGAAGGAGCAGTGTGCGTCTACCGGGCTCAGGTGGAATATGGGATGTTGCTCCCTCCACAACCGGAGTTCAAGGAGATCCTGAACTCCTGTCGGATCGTGCCGGCGCAACTTTCCCCCAACGCTGTCTCGTACATATACTCTTTCTTGAAGCTGCTGCAGGCCCAGGAGATACCATGGACTCTGACACTATTCAGGGGCCTGTTTAGCTGGATGGCGGTGCCTGGATACGGCAGATGCCTAGCTCTGAGGTCAAAGACGAGGAAGATGCTATTCTCCGGGGCGAGTAGTTCCCACTCAGACTGGAGGGACTACTACTTATTAGTTGGTGGGGATTTGGGGATCCCCTTGAAGCCCGGAGTCTGCCCACCTGAGTTCATCTGGGATGCCAGGTGGATGGCAGGAGCAGGGACACTGAAGAACCTGGAGAAGTTGAAGGGGCAGAACTGGCCCCTAAAGGACTTTCTCAGGCACGTGAAGAATAACACATTTTTGTACGCGCAAGCATTGGGATATGCCATCTTCAAGGAGACGGTTCCACCCCCTGGCACAGTCTTGATGAAGAGGGCCAGGAGGGGATGGCCCCCTGCCATCCAACTTGGCAAGGAGGTAATTGAGGTGGTGGAGGAGCAGGGAGAGTTAGAGGTTTCGGAGCCAGTTTGTAGCGGAACTGCCGTCGACGTGGTATCTTCCTCAGAGGATACCGCGGATGACAGAAAAACTTTGGCCGAGGTGATGGAAGAGGCAGGCAAAGGGAAAGAGCCTGCAACATCGGCCAAGCCCATGGTGGTCCCCAAAAATAATAAGGGGATCGTCATTTGGGAAAAGGAAGGAGAGAAGAAGGCCGAAGAGAAGGGCCAAAAGAGTGGAGAAGCAGCAGAAGCACAAGGGGAAGCTGTGGGTCCCTGCCTGGACTTGGTGCTAAAGGAGGTCCCTAAACGGAAGAGGGACCCCAAGGAGAGAGAAGTCCAGAGCCCCCTTCGAAGAAGGGAAAGACTGTGGAGTAAGGTCAGTTGGCTGCCAAAGAAGCATATGATTGGCAGCGAAGTATTGAGCCTCCCCACCACATTAATTTGCGGGGAGATTTGGAGATGATGTTTCGCGGATCCCCGTGGGAACGAAAGGAGAAATGAGAAAAGTCCTCCTGCTCTCCCAACAATCGGCGGAACGAAACTGCGCACCCCCGGTAAACTTAGGACTGGCAGTAGGAGGTGGCTTTGTTACCAAGGATCTGAAGGATAGAATGGAGAAAGTCTCGACGCCAGATGCCTATGCCCAAGTAGCGAACAGGCTATTTGCGGTGAGAATCTCCCACGACTCTATCTTTGTCACTTTCTGTTTAAGCTGTGCTGACTTCGCTTCGTCTTTCAGGCGCTCGCTCGCTTGCCTCTACTTCTGAATAAGACCTTAAAGACGGAGGAATAAGTGCTCGAGCAAGGAGGCCAGCTTCAACAACGGGACGAAGAGATTGAGGCCTTGAAGGTCTAGCTTGCAGTAAAGTCTTCTCAGCTTGACGCCCTGCAGGAGGAGAAGGCTAAACTGCAGGAAGAGTTTACAGTCTATAAGTCTGCAATGGGCGCATTAAAGACAACAAGGCCCTACGGGAGAAGCTGGATAAGGTCACTGAAGACCAAGAGGCCATCATTGCACAGAGGTCTGCGGCAGTTGTAAAGGCCTACAAAATAAGCTTATTCTGTAGAAAGGAGAGGTTAGATGGGATCAGGAGGGCATGGGAAGGATTGGCCTCCATTCTGATTTAGGGGGCAAGATTACTGCCATTGATCTTTCAGAAGTGGAGCCCTTTTCTTGTCTAGCTGTTGATCCTATTTACAAAGAAGAGGGGTTGGACTTAGCCGACGACCTCACCCAACAGATGTTTAATCTTTTGGATGGGGAGAGTGAAGACTAACCCGTCTTCTTGTAAAATGAGTGAATTGTAATCTCTATTTTGTACTTTTAAGAATGAAAGAATGAAAAAAACTTGTTTTCTTTTGCATGCCTGTCTATTTTGATATTTATGAACTGAACAGGTACCTTGAAATGAATGCAAACTGCATTGTATGTGGCTTGTTTGGAATTATGATCTGTGTTGAGCCTCATAATTTCGAGAGGTATAAATATGAACATCGGTCCGTGAGAACGAGCTCCATAATAGATTGAATCTTTACAGAGCACTTTGTGAGATCTCATGCATGAAGTAGCATCGGCGACCTCAAAAAGGGATCGTCAGACCGAGTGTTAAGAGAATTTAAATGGCTTGAAGCATTGCATGCGACATTTGAACTTATAGGATGACTCATCTGAGAATACTTAGAGCTTTGATCCTTAAACCATAGAAAATATAATAGTGATGACTCAGCCTAGGAGGAGTTATCTGACCCAACACCAGAAGGACGATGCGTCTGAAAACATCGTGGTTGATGTTTGTACTTCAGGTGTGGGCTGACCTCCCTGGGGGTTTTATCTAGAGAATCGCTTTAGAATTATACCTCTTTACAAACCTGCACATGAAAGAAGTAATGATAATAGTGGAGATCCTGCCTAGGAGGAGTTATCTGACCCAATACCAGAAGGACTTAGATTGTCTAAAACATCGTGGCCGATTTTTGTACTTGAAGCATGGGCTGACCACCATTAGAGCGGCAGATCCTAGTGAAAAGCGAAGGCACTCTGCTTAGGGGGGACCTGTATCATGAGTAGATAACAGAGATTGCCCTAAAGTTATGAGCGGGCCTTCGGTCCTTCCGCTAGCCAGATGGGCTTATGAAAGGGTTCTAGATGTAGGTAGGAGACCCCGCCTGCCAGGCGTGACTAGGCTCGGTGACCTCTGTATAAGAAGAGTGAGTATAATGAACCATCGTGTATGAGATACGGAACCCTCGGGTACGATAGTGGAAGAGTGAGGTTAGGATCATACCTGGGACATGATGCTTGAATAAAAGATGTGCCGATCGTGCTTTAGATAATATGAATGCCTCAGTATAAATATCAATATTATAAGAGGTCCCAAAACATAACACGTCTGAACAGATGAAAGAAACCAAGAAGAAAATGTCCCCTGAATTTGTATATAGAATTTCTGTACGAATCTGCACAAAGAATTCCTGTGCGGGGGGAATAAGGATGGAGATTAAGCATAAAACTTCTTCAGATCATCTCCGCTCCAAGTCCTGGGGAGTTGAGTGCCTTCAGAGGTCATGAGATGGTACGCGTTAGGTCCTGCCACCTTGCGCACGATGTAAGGACCTTCCCAGTTTGGTTCAAGCTTGGGAACCCCCAGATTATTGCCAGCGAGCAATCGACGTTTGAGCACCAAATCACCTTGAATGAAATCCCTGGGGTTAACCTTGCGGTTGAAATATCTTTCGACTCGGCGCTTGCATTCCTGTCGCTTGAGTGCAGCCAATTGTCTTTTTCGCTCCAGGAGATCTAGATCAGCTCGTCGTGAACTATCGTTCTCATTCATCCAGGTTTGTAAATCTTCGGGATCGAAGTTAGCTGCAGCCTCTATTCTGGGGGAGAAGTGTTCCAGCTCGACAGGTATGACTGCGTCCATTCCGAAGGATAGGGAAAAAGGCGATTCTTGAGTGACTTCGGAGGGAGCTGTATTGTAGGCCCAAAGAGCGCCGGGCAGCTCTTCTGGCCAGCGGGTTTTGGCACCGTTGAGGCGATTCTTCAAGATGTTTAGGATGTTCTTGTTAGCAGCTTCTGCCTGCTCGTTGGTATGAGGGTGCCAGTCATATGCATATTTAAGATTGATTTGGTGCTGACCACAGAAATCGCGAATCTGCTAATTGGCTAATGGGGTGCCATTATCTGTGATAATCACTATGGACAGGCCATATCTGCAGATGATATTTGTCCATAGAAAATTCTCGACGTTCTCAGCGGTGGGTTGAGCAAGAGGTTTAGCTTCTATCCACTTTGTGAAGTAGTCGACTGCAACCAGAATTCACTTGTAACTTCTCATAGCGGTAGGCATTGGACCCAAAAAGTCCAACCCCCAAACAGCAAAGGGTCATGATGAATTGATGGGCCTGAGATAGCCGGCAGACTGTCTTTGCATCTTTGTCACGAACGATTGAGCATCTTTGTGGACATTGGGCCAGAAGAATCACTGACGCAGAATTCACATGACCAAACTTCGGCCACGGGCGTGAGTTCCACATTCCCCTTCATGGACAGCTGTCATGACTTCTTGTGCTTCTTGTGGCCTCAGACATTTAGTGAGAGTTCTGGTGTAAGACCTTCTGTAGAGTTCTCCGTTGATGAGGACGTATTTGGCGCATTCAAGCTTCAGTTTTTTTGCCTCTTGCCTGTTGTCAGGTTGTGTCTCGTTCTTCAAATAGTTGAGAATTTTATCCATCTAGTAGGGCGGATGCTCCTCAGAGTGAATTTTCCGGCACTCAAAACTGAGCTTGTCAAATACTTGATGTCGGCGGAGGTCGGGGAGCCCTCTTTTGCGAGGCGGTCTGCCATTTGATTTTCTTCTCTAGGAATGTGTACCAGGGAGTACTCTTCGAACTGAGAGATCAAGGACTGAGCTTTCTACAGTTATTTTTTAGAAACCTCATCCTTTGTTTCATAAGTGCAGTTTACTTGGTTAACGACCAGTTGCGAGTCGTTGAACACTTGTATGCAGCTTATGGCCATGCTGAGTGCAAAATTCAGTCCCGCGATGAGGGCCTCATACTCTGCTTGGTTGTTGGTGGCCCTGAACTGAAGGGTTAATGCCTAGTGTAAGGTGGCTCCCATTGGACTGGTTAGGAGAATTTTAGCCCCCTAGGACTGTGATCTAGAAGCACCATCGACGTGGAGAGACCAAGGCGTAACATTGCTCTTAGTTGGTGATAGCTCTGAAGTAGAGAGTTCTGCTACGAAATCCGCCAGGGCTTGAGCCTTGATTGCTGTTCGTGGAACATATTTGATGTTGTATTCGCCCAGCTTGATGGAGCACTTGAGAAGCATTCCCGAAACTTCGGGAGTATGCAGTATCTTCAGGAGTGGCTGGTCAGTGACAACCTGAATAGTGTGGGACTGGAAGTATGGGCGTAGCTTTCTTGCCGCCATTAGGAGAGCCAGAGCAAGTTTCTCCAGAATGGGGTATCGGCTATCAGCATCTAGGAATATATGACTGACATAGAAGATAGGATGTTGTACCCCACTATCATCGCTGACGAGGACCGCCGAGATAGCAATGTCGGATATGCCCAAGTATAGAGATAGGATATCCCCCTCCTTCGGTGCTACCAGTATCAGCGCCAAGGTAAGGTACCTCTTCAGCTCTGTGAAAACGGCCTCACATTCATCAGTCCACTGTCCCTTTTTGTTGTTGCGCAAGCATCGAAAAAAGGGTGAACAGCGGTCTCTGACCTTCGAAATAAATCTCCCAAGGTTGTTGATCCGTCCAGCTAGTTTCTGAATTTCCTTCACCGTTCGAGGAGAGGGCATGCTTAGGATCGCCGAGATTTTGTCTGGATTGGCCCCTATCCCTCTGGCTGAGATCAGGTAGCCCGAAAACTTTCCTGAAACCGCGCCGAAGGTGCACTTGGCGGGGTTGAGTTTGAGATTAAACCTTCGGAGGGTATCGAGTGTCTCCCTGAGGTCGGAGAGGTGCCCCTCCATGCTCTTGCTTTTCACTAGTATATCATCGACATATGCTTCGAGGTTTCTCCCCCTTTGATCTTTGAACACGGCATCGATCATGCGCTGATAGGTGGCGCTGGCGTTCTTGAGGCCGAAGGGCATGACATTGTAGCAATATGTATCGAAATCGGTGATGAAGGCTGTCTTCTCTTCATCTTCTTTAGCCATCCGGATTTGATGGTACCCGGAGAAAGCGTCTAGGAAGCTCATGACCTCGTATCTGAAGGTGCGATCCACCATTGCCTCAATGCATGGAAGAGGATACGTATCTTTATGACAGGCTTGATTTAGTGTGCGAAAGTCTACGCACATCCTCCACTTCCCATTGGCCTTCTTTACCATAACGACATCGGTGAGCCATTGAGGGTATTGGACTTCCTTGACGTAGCCCGCTCCGAGTAGCTTGTTGACCTCCTCTTTTATAGCATTCTTCCTTTCTCCTGCCAAGACCCTCTTCTTTTGTTTTATGGGAGTGGCATCAGGGGATATATTGAGGTGGTGCTCGTAGACAGCCCTGTCAACACCTGAAATATCGTCAGGAGTCCATGCAAAGACAATAATGTACTCGGAAAGCAAGGCGGTAATCTCCGCCTGCTACTCGTCATTCATGAAAGGAGTGGCTGGTCAGTGACAACCTGAATAGTGTGGGACTGAAAGTATGGGCGTAGCTTTCTTGCAGCCATTAGGAGAGCCAGAGCAAGTTTCTCCAGAATGGGGTATCGGCTCTCAGCATCTAGGAATATATGACTGACATAGAAGATAGGTTGTTGTTCCCCTCTATCATCGCTGACGAGGACCGCCGAGATAGCAATGTCGGATACGCCCAAGTATAGAGATAGGATATCCCCCTCCTTCGGTGCTACCAGTATCAGCGCCAAGGTAAGGTACCTCTTCAGCTCTGTGAAAACGGCCTCACATTCATCAGTCCACTGTCCCTTTTTGTTGTTGCGCAAGCATCGAAAAAAGGGTGAACAGCGGTCTCCGACCTTCGAAATGAATCTCCCAAGGCTGTTGATCCGTCCAGCTAGTTTCTGAATTTCCTTCACCGTTCGAGGAGAGGGCATGCTTAGGATCGCCGAGATTTTGTCTGGATTGGCCTCTATCCCTCTGGCTGAGATCAGGTAGCCCAGAAACTTTCCTGAAACCGCGCCGAAGGTGCACTTGGCGGGGTTGAGTTTGAGGTTAAATCTTCGGAGGGTATCGAGTGTCTCCCTGAGGTCGGAGAGGTGCCCCTCCATGCTCTTGCTTTTCACTAGTATATCATCGACATATGCTTCGAGGTTTCTCCCCCTTTGATCTTTGAACACAGCATTGATCATGCGCTGATAGGTGGCGCTGGCGTTCTTGAGGCCGAAGGGCATGACATTGTAGCAATATGTATCGAAGTCGGTGATGAAGGCTGTCTTCTCTTCATCTTCTTTAGCCATCCGGATTTGATGGTACCCGGAGAAAGCGTCTAGGAAGCTCATGACCTCATATCTGAAGGTGCGATCCACCATTGCCTCAATGCATGGAAGAGGATACGTATCTTTATGGCAGGCTTGATTTAGTGTGCGGAAGTCTACGCACATTCTCCACTTCCCATTGGCCTTCTTTACCATAACGACATTGGTGAGCCATTGAGGGTATTGGACTTCCTTGACATAGCCCGCTCCGAGTAGCTTGTTGACCTCCTCTTTGATAGCATTCTGTCTTTCTCCTGCCAAGACCCTCTTCTTCTGTTTTATGGGAGTGGCATCAGGGGATATGTTGAGGTGGTGCTCGTAGACAGCCCTGTCAACACCTGAAATATCGTCAGGAGTCCATGCAAAAACAATGATGTACTCGGAAAGCAAGGCGGTAATCTCCGCCTGCTACTCGTCATTCATGGAAGAAGATATGTTTACAATTTTAGAGGAATCTCCCCCCCCCCCCCCCCAGGTTACATTTATAACTCTCTCTTGTGGTACAACTGATTGGGATTCTCTAGGGTCCAGTTGATCGACAATGAGCTGTGCGGCGATCTGGAAACATCAGATGGCTTGCCTGACATCTCCTTTGCTGGTGACAAAGCCACTGGAGGTGGGGAACTTTGCGCAGAGGTGAGGCGTGGAGATCACCATCCTGAAAGAATTGAGAGTAGTCCTTCCTAGGATGGCGTTATAGCCTGACTTGGCTCTGATGATGGCGAAGTTCACCATGCTCATGGCGTAGCCATTGTCATCGCAGAAAGAGACGGGCAGAGAGATGAATTCTAGTGGTTGGACCCTCTCCCCGGAGAAACCCAGCAAGGTGGTTCCTGCACGGAGGAGATTTGCTTCCTTGAGCCTTATCTGGAGGAAAGTAGATTCGAACAGGATATCAGCTGCACTCCCAGAATCGAGGAGTTCACCCCGAACATCGAAATCGGTGATGCAGGCGACGACCACGATTGGATCGTTGTGAGGGTTGCCCTGCTGGGGGAGATCTTCTTGGTAGAAAGTAAGCGGGATGGAGGAAGAATGCTAGTGCGTGATGCCGCCAACCTCAATTTCTTGACGGCGAGCGGCGGCAGGGTCAACGCTGAAGATGACATTGATTGTCGTGGCGGCAGGAGGATAGGGGCGCGTCGGCCGGCTAGGATCGGGATGGGAAACTCTAGCTAAGGCGCCGGTGATTTCGGGAGCTTTCCCCTTTTGAGCAGCATTGGGGGCCGAAGTCATTTGCATGAACTCCTCTGACTTGCCCTGATCAGGCAGTTTATCAAGCAGGGCTCTGAGTGCTCGGCACTTGTGGAGTCTGTGCCCGTAAATCCCGTGGAACTCGCAGTAGTTGTCAGAGTCCACTCCGGCCGGGGGTATTGGTTTGGGTCCGGCAGGTCGAACCGAACCTTGTTTGACGGCCGCCGTGTAAACTTTAGGAAGCGGCCGAGAGATGAAGTGCCTCTACTGCTGCTAAATAGTTCGCGGTCTCCCCTCATCCCTAGCACGACCACTGGCCCTGTGCATCGTCATGGATGAGGGTTCGTCACCCCGATGTTTCCTTTTCTTGTTCTCCTTGACTCCAGTGGCACCGGGAGGAGAGGACTCAACATCTTCTAGGAGCATGAACTGGCTGGCCCTGGCCACCAGCTCAGGGTAGCTTCGAGGTTTGGCTAGCTGCAGGGACTTAGACAAGTCCCCACTCCTGAGCCCCCTTCGATAGTTGTGCATGGCCACAGCGGGGTCGACGTCCTCAGCTTCTGCTGCGGCGGCGAAGAAGCGATTGATGCAGTCCCGAAGACTTTCTTTCTTGCCTTGTTTGATGTTGGCGAGCACCATATCAGAAACGACCATTCGGGTTCGGCCAATGTAGCGGGCGATCAGCTCCCACTTCAGATGCTCATAGGAGGTGATATGACCCCTGGAGAGCTTGATGAACCAACTGAATGCCGCTCCCTTCAGGGTGTTTGCCAAGAGATGGCAGTTGGTGGCCTCATTTGGCTGGCGATAATGGACCGCAGCCTCGAACCCTTGTATATGCTCGCGAGGGTCCGTCGTGCTCTTATAAGCTTCAAGCTGGGGTGGTCTGAAATCTTCTGGAACTGGGGCCAACCGGATGGCCTCAGCAAAAGGAGCATTGCTGTCCATCGGGCCGAAAAAGGGGTCAGGCCCATAATGGGGGGCCTGGACACCTGAGAAGAGAGGGTCCCTCCCGGTGAGGAAAGGAGGGAAGGCAGGTGGAAGGAAAGCAGGTTGTGGTAGAGGACGTGGTGGAAAGAGATTCTGGTGGACCTCCTGAGAAGGAAAAGGTCGTCGTGGCAATTTAGAAGAACCAGACGACTGAACGGAAAGTGCTGCAACCGACGGCAAGCGAGCCGCTACCAGCAGAAGAGTAGCAGGGACCGCCACAACCGCAGGAAAAGTACGGTCGCCGCGACGACTTGCGGAAGAGTATCTCGAACCGCTGCGATCGGCGGGAGAGGATCTCGGACCACTGCGATTGGCGGGAGAGGTGCAGGAGCCGCCGCGACCGGCGGAGGAGGAAGTACTGTTGCGCAGACTGGCTGGGTCTACCTGAGAATTACGGCTTGTTGGGTTGTGAGGCCAGTGACCAAGTCGGTGAGGTTCGCCAGCATCCCTTGAAGTTCTGAGACGCGGGTACCTCTAGAGGAAGAAGTAGATCCGGCGTGACGCCGAGACGTTGAAGAGGAAGCTTCATCACCTGGTGCCCTGACAGACGGTTCTCCTGCGTGCGTGCTGCGAGCGGCGAAATTAGTTCTGCACGTCCTAGCCACTATCTTCTCAGAGTATCAATGAAAGCACCAGAAGATGTTGACGTAGGATGTGGGGGGTCCCAAGAAACACCAAAGAGAGAGAGTCCTGAGAGACGGCGGCGCGCAGAGAGGTGAGCCTGTCGGTTAAGGCTCAAAATGAAAAGAGCATCCATAACAGCACACAGGGGTTTAAGGTGTTTTAGGGAGGAAATCCCCTACGTCCGCCGAGCGATCAGCGAAAGAATTTCACTATACGGAAAGCAACCGTAAGGGCTGATACAATGCTAAACTAAGGAGGAAGAAGAAGAAGAAAGGAGATAGAGGTCCTCAGTTGGGGATCTAATACAGTGGGAACATGAGGATGAGAGAGTTGCCTATGCTGTGGTAGTTGTTCCCCCTCTATCCTTCTTTCCTTAAAGCCTGTTCAAGGGTATTTGTAGGCGGTGGAGAGTACAGCTTTGTCCTAGTTTTCTGGAAGGAGAGGGAGTAAACAAATCCTGAGTCTATGCTGTTTGTCGGCCACTGGAGGGACCAGAGTCAGTAAAAGGAGAGCTAGGCTTCTTGATCTTAGTACTGTTCCTAGGAATCTGTGAGAATTGGAGCACGCGAGTCCTCGATTTGCGCGTCCAAGAAAAGTGCCTTGTACAGGGAACGAGGCGGTCGGGCCACATCGACTGCGACAGGTGCAACTAGGTATCAACAACATCGATGTTAGCAGGGGATGCTCCTGTACTGTCGTGGACAATGTTAGGCCGAACCCTCGTGGCCGAGGTTAGAGATCTACAAGAATAATTATTTTTGTTTGAAGATTTTAAGAACATATATTTAAAAATATTTGAAATTATAGGATCCTAAAAACAATAAGTTAAAAAATAAAATATAAGACACCTCATATGCTAATAAATGCAAAAAGAAAAATAATTAACCTGCAGCATAATGTTTCTAAAATCTACAAAACACTACAAAAATTTGTGTGCTGTAACTGTAAGTCAGTTTTCGGATCAGAAAAGCAAATATACTATGTGGAACTTCACATATAAAAATGGGCAAATTCTCACGTCCATGAGTTTTAACGCTAAATAACGAACAGACTTATGTTTTTAAAATTATAACATCGGGTCCCTGAATTTTAATAAATTATCAAATAGTTTTTTTTTATTTTTTTATTATTAAAATTTTTTAAAATTATTATTTTACTCCACCCCTTCTCTCTCTTGTCTCGATCCCGCACGGCGTATACGACCTGTCGTCGGTGGGTCTCACCAGCCGGCGGTCGCGCGGCCCGCGCGCTTGCACGGGGATTGAGAGGAGAGAGAGAGGCGGCCTCTCTCTTCTCCTCCCGATCCCAGCGCACGCGCGAGGCCGAGTTGCCGCCTGCGGGTCCCGCGACCGCGTGACGTGTGC
>JAEMOT010002180.1:73852-124209 GCA_019297695.1 Apostasia ramifera
GCGGCAGATCGCACACACCGCGCGGCCTCGCGCGTGCGCGGGATCAAGAGCTGACAGAGAGGGGCCGTGCATCACTAGATCAGGAGGAGAGAGAGGAGCAGAGGTAAAATGGTAATTTTTAAAAAATTTTAATAAAAAAAAATTCATTTGATAATTTATTAAAACTCATGGACCCCGGTGTCATAATTTTAAAAACGTGAATCCGTGCATTATTAAGCATTAAATTAAGGGACCTAAGTGTTATTTGTCCTATAAAAATTAAAGTTAATTGCTAAAAATTCTCTATAATTAATCTATATTTGTTATTTAATTCATGATTTTTAAAAATCTATTGAAAAGTTTCTTCAGTTTATCCAATATTACATAAAAGGTCCTTCTAATAAATTTAATGAATTTTTAATTTTATTTTTAATATTTTTATAAATTTTTATATTTTTATCATTGCAAATTTTACGTCATTGGTTAACGCTACTTTGCCGTCTCCTCGTCAATTCTTTGGTCCCCTTATTCATATTGTATGAGAGTCCCAACTGAGAAGCTCTTTTTTTTTCTTTACTGTCGCCTCGTCTAGAGAGAGAGCTGAAATGAGGGGGAGAGAGAGAGAATGGGGGAGAGAATGTGAGGGAGGAGGTGGGAGCTGGCAACCCCTCGCCAGTCTTGCACAGACACGCGCCTATGTGTCTGGAGAGAGAGAGAAGAGGAAAGAGAGAAGAGAGAGGAGAGAGAAAAAATAAAAATAAAAAATAAAAATTTAAAATATTTAAAATAAAATATTTTCTAGATAATAAAAATTATTATTTAAAATCTGTTATATAATAATCATAAATTACAATAACTTTTAAAAATTTTAAAATAAAAACTTTTTAATAATTTTTTTAAAATTATATATAAAACATTAATTACAAAATAAATATAGGAACCTTTTAATAATTAATTATAAAAATTATTATGAAAATTCATGCAAAAATTCATTAAGAAAATATACTATTTATCTTGATGCATGCATCGATGTTAATGCATGATTTTCTACTGAAGACCTATAAATAATTTATTTTTTATAGCAAACTTATTAAAACAAAATTAAATAATTTATTTTTTTTTAAATAATTTATTTTTTAATCTTTTTCTGTAACATGGAATATAATTAGTACAGATGTCTAATTTGTAAAATATGAGAAGCGAGCACCGGCGATAGATGCTGCACAAATGATGGAAGCGTTTATCCGCATAGAGATATTTTTCCAAACTAATGTGCGGGCAACACGATTAAAAACTAAAAATTTCTCCAAAACTTCCGTACTATAATCCACGGTTTTTAACGGGCGCATAGTGTAAATTCTGCGGACATCTGCATAATAATTTTGAAGTAAAATGTATGCGGCACCATCGCCTAGATTATGCTGATGTCATAAGTTTCATTTTTTATAATATTTTGCCGTATATTAATAATAAAATTAAAAATTGTGCTGTACATTAAACTTATGATTCCGTCACCTCTTTTTTTTTTTTGATAAAATCTACAAAATAAGTTTTGAAAATTACATATTAGTTATGTTAATTATTATTTCTAATAAAATTTTTAATTGAATCATATGTCAAATTTTGTTGCTCGAAATCAAATTTTGACAATGAATTCAAGAAAAATTGCTCAGTCTAATAATTAAAATCAAATAAAAAAATTATAATTTTAATTTCATAATAATTTTTTCTATTCAATTAGGAGGTCAAGCACAATTCCAAATATGTTTAAAGTTACAATGATATAATTCTAAATATAAAAATATTAAAAAATAATTATAAATATTATTTTAAAATATTATATTTATATATTAAATATTTCTTAAATTTTATTTATGCAAGAATCCTCCTATAATCTTCAATATTATAGTAGTAACATTTCATCAATAACATCACAATTAAACGATTAATTTAAATACCAATTGTGACAACTAGTGGTGACAACCGACAGCACACGGTAGTACAATGGTCAGCAACAAATAACGTGGCCATTAGTTAAAGCCGATCAAATAGTTGCCAATAGTGGCCAACGGCCTGAACCATGTAACACCCCATGATCCAAACGTAGAAGTATTGTCTGCTTTGCTTTAGGATAATTGTGTGACTTGAGTGCTTCTCAAGAGGAAATCTATCCAAGTCTTACTCCAATTCAAGCACGCTCAACTATGAAGTTTTCCATCATTGGCCTCACATTTTTGCCCCAAAAAGTGCTTTTACTATTTTAGATCGCATTATCTACTTATACAACTCAGGATCTCTCTTCTTTTTCGATGTGGGTCGATTCATTTTCATGCTTCTATCACTACTCATTATTCAGCCTAGAAGTCTGTTACGAGTAGCACTCTACACCAGCGATTCCCCTCTCTTGAGACATCACCCGATGAATACTCTCCGCTCTCTTAGGCTACGGGCATCACAGGAGGTTTGCTCTGATACCATATTGTAAAGGTATTGTCCGCTTTGGCTTTAGAAAAACTACATGACTTGAGTGCTTTCCAGGAAGTCACTTATCCCAATCCTCCTCCTGCCCAAGCACGCTCAACTATAGAGTTTTCTATTATTAGCCTCACGGTTTTACCCCAAAAGGTATATCTACTATTTTAGATCACATTTTCTTATACAGCTTAGGATCTCCTTCCATTTTCGATGTGGGTCAATTCATTCTTGTGCCCCTTTCACCACTCATTATTCGGTCTAAAAGCCTATTAAGAGCTGCACTCTACACCAGTAATTTCCCTCTCTTGAGACATCACCTTGGGAATACTCCCTGCTCTCTTTGGCCATGGGCGTCACAGGCTTACCAGTTTTCGTTTGGTCCGTTCTCGAATCATATCATACTATAAGAGGTCGGCCCTAAAATAGATGTATTATTCGCTTTTGCTTTAGAAAAACTGTGTTACTTAAGTGCTTCCCCGGAGGTCATCCATCCCATTCCTACTCCAGCCCAAGCATACTCAACTATGGTGCTTTCCATCATTAGCTTCATAGTTTTGCCCCAAAAGGCGCTTTTACTATTTTAAATCACGTTATCTACTTATATATTTCAGGATCTTCCTCTCTTTTCTGATATGGGTCGATTCATTCCTATGCCCCTCTCACCACTCATTATTCGACCTAGAAACCTGCTAGGAGCCGCACTCTACACTAATGATTTTCCTCTCTTGGGATATAACTCCGCGAATACTCCCCACCTTCTTCGGCCATGGGCGTCACACATCACTTTGTCAATGCTACTTGGCCACTGTTGCCTCATCTAGAGGGAGAGAGTGATGGAGAGGGAGAGGGAGAGGGGGAGAGAGAGAAATAGAGAAAGAGAGAGAGTGGAGGAGAGAGTGAGGGAGGAGGTGGGAGTTGGCAACCCCTTGCCACTCTCGCACAGGCGCGCTCTAGTGTGGAGAGAGAGAAAGAGAGAGAAGAGGAAGAGAAGGAGAAGAGACTAGAGAAAGGAAAAATAAAATAAAATTTTAAAAAATTAAAATAAAATATTTTTTAGATGTTAATGAAAATCATTAATTCAAGTTGTTATATCATAATTTACATGAACCCAGGCCTGTTTGGCGCGAGGACTGAAATCTGGGCTAAAATGGTACTAGTTTAAAAAACGACAATAAAAATAGTAAATAAATTTTTTTAATCATTCTACACAAATTCTAATATGAAAAAAAATATTATTTTACTTCACATACTCAATAATTTTCAATAAAAATACTAAATTTATTTCACATCCTAATCCAAAATACTCGCGTCAAACAGGGCTTTAATGTTATAATAATTTCAAAATAAAAACTTTTTAATAATTTTTTTAAAATTATATATAAAACAGTAATTATAAAATAAATATAGGAACCTTTTAATAATTAATTCTAAAAATTATTATGAAAATTTATGCAAAAATTCATTAAGAAAATATACTATTTATCTTGATGCATGGATCGATGTCAATGCATGATTTTCTACTGAAGACCTATAAATAATTTATTCTTTATAGCAAACTTATTAAAATAAAATTAAATAATTTTTTTTTAAATTATTTATTTTTTAATCTTTTTCTGTAACATGGAATATAATTAGTACAGATGTCTAATTTGTAAAATATGAGAAGCGAGCACCGGCAACAGATGCTGCACAAATGATGGAAGCGTTTGTCCGCATAGAGATATTTTTACAAACTAATGTGCGGGCAACACGATTAAAAACTAAAAATTTCTTCAAAACGCCCGTACTATAATCCACGGTTTTTAACGGGCGCATAATGTAAATCCTGCGGACATCTGCATAATACTTTTCATGCAAACTTTATGCGGAACAGACGCCTATGTGGATTGCGCTGATGTCATAAGTTTCATTTTTTATAATATTTTGCTGTATATTAACAATAAAATTTAAAATTGTGCTGTACATTAAACTTATGATTCCGTCACCTTTTTTTCTTTTTTATAAAATCTTCAAAATAAGTTTTGAAAATTACATAGTAGTTATGTTAATTATTATTTCTAATAAAATTTTTAATTGAATCATATGCCAAATTTTGTTGCTCGAAATCAAATTTTGACAATGAATTCAAGAAAAATTGCTCACTCGAATAATTAAAATTAAATAAAAAAATTATACTTTTAATTTCATAATAATTTTTTCTATTCAATTAGGAGGTCAAGCACAATTCCAAATATGTTTAAAGTTACAATGATATAATTCTAAATATAAAAATATTAAAAACTAATTATAAATATTATTTTAAAATATTATATATATATATATATATTAATTATTTTCTAAATTTTATTTATGCAAAAATCATCCTATAATCTTTAATATTATAGTAATAACATTTCGTAAATAACATCACAATTAAACGATTAATTCAAATACCAATTGTGACAACTAGTGGTGACAACCGACAGCACACGGTAGTACAATGGTCAGCAACAAATAACGTGGCCATTAGTTAAAGCCGATCAAATAGTTGCCAATAGTGGCCAACGGCCTGAACCATGTAACACCCCATGATCCAAACGTAGAAGTATAGTCTGCTTTGCTTTAGGATAATTATGTGACTTGAGTGCTTCCCAAGAGAAAATCTATCCAAGTCCTACTCCAATTCAAGCACACTCAACTATGAAATTTTCCATCATTGGCCTCATGTTTTTGCCCCAAAAAGTGCTTTTACTATTTTAGATCGCATAATCTACTTATACAACTCAGGATCTCTCTTCTTTTTCGATGTGGGTCGATTCATTTTCATGCTTCTATCACTACTCATTATTCAGCCTAGAAGTCTGTTACGAGTAGCACTCTACACCAGCGATTCCCCTCTCTTGAGACATCACCCGATGAATACTCTCCGCTCTCTTAGGCTACGGGCATCACAGGAGGTTTGCTCTGATACCATATTGTAAAGGTATTGTCCGCTTTGGCTTTAGAAAAACTACATGACTTGAGTGCTTTCCAGGAAGTCACTTATCCCAATCCTCCTCCTGCCCAAGCACGCTCAACTATAGAGTTTTCTATTATTAGCCTCACGGTTTTACCCCAAAAGGTATATCTACTATTTTAGATCACATTTTCTTATACAGCTTAGGATCTCCTTCCATTTCCGATGTGAGTCAATTCATTCTTGTGCTCCTTTCATCACTCATTATTCGGCCTAGAAGCCTATTAAGAGTTGCACTCTACACCAGTGATTTTCCTTTCTTGAGACATCACCTTGGGAATACTCCCTGCTCTCTTTGGCCATGGGCGTCACAGGCTCACCAGTTTTCGTTTGGTCCGTCCTCGAATCATATCATACTATAAGAGGTCGGCCCTAAAACCATATTGTAATATCCTGTGATTTAGATATAGATGTATTATTTGCTTTTGCTTTAGAAAAACTGTATTACTTGAGTGCTTCCCCGGAGGTCATCCATCCCATTCCTACTCCAGCCCAAGCATGCTCAACTATGGTGCTTTCTATCATTAGCTTCACAGTTTTGCCCCAAAAGGCGCTTTTACTATTTTAAATCACGTTATCTACTTATACATTTCAGGATCTTCCTTTCTTTTCTGATGTGGGTCGATTCATTCCTATGCCCCTCTCACCACTCATTATTCGACCTAGAAGCCTGCTAGGGTTAGCCTAGTGGTGACAACTGATAGCACGCACGCGGTAGCACAATAGTCAGCAACAAATAACGTAGCCATTAGTTAAAGCCGATCAAATAATTGCCAATAGTGGCCAACGGCAACGGCATGAACCATGTAACGCTGACAACTGATTTCGATACAATTTAAAGCTGTAAATCCATCAATCTTTTAATAGATTAGAGATCAAATCAAGATTAACGTATCTCTTGAAATATGATTACAATTATAACAAGTTTTTAACGTGTTATATAACATGTTCTATATTGACGATGCAAGCCATCCAACAAACAAGCCTGGTAACAAAATTATAACCAATATTTAAAATCAATCTACAAATAAAATGCAATTTAATCAGCTTGAATAAAACACAATTCACTGATCAGAAAATTGAAAACTTAAAACTCAAGACTTGTTCCCAGCAGATGATGACACAAAACTCTTGCAATTTAAACTCGAATACTCCTACAAAAATGACACCGAATTTCAAGCTCGGACGTAAATCCGTCGTCCCAACACTGCGAAAAAGCAGGATGAAGAATTCATGTATTCTGCTGTTAGTATCTTCATTTACAATACAATACTAGAGCGTAGTTTGAATAAATCTATCAATACGCTACAGAATGAACGTTAACAACAATATGACAGTGAACCAATTACCGCTGGAGGTTAGATGGCTCACTTGATACCAAAATGAATTATATTGAGTAGATCAGATATCAAGCTGTAACTAAATATTGACATCTATAGGTGTTCTGCTCCTTTTGCAGCCCTATTAGAAGCTCCAAGTGAAATTTGGGAGGTTCATCTGGCCTGTCTTTTTCTTGATCCCAAGGAAGCCAGGATAGTTTGATGATCCACAGTAACATTTGACCATGGGACCAAACTGCACAAACCTGAATTCAATATCAAGCAGGCTCATCAGCTTAGAATAGTTTTGAAAATGAGATTTGATAAATTTGATAATGCACAATCATTGCATTAACATGATCAAATTTGAAAAGAATCCGGGAAGAATATCATTGGTCTATCGGTACGGTGTGCATCCATTCATATCAGGATCATCCAGAACGTGCAGCTTTAGTAACGTTAACATTCTAGTATCAATCGCATCTAAAATGTATGGCTCACATGCATAATGGATAAATACAAAACATGCTTATGATATTAATACTAAAATGCTACATTTATGAGGCCTTATGAACACAACAAAAATATGTTGGCATGGGATAAGGAGGAAGTTGAAGAAAACTATCAAAGAGAGCTTCATCAAAGAACTTAATCAAAGAAAGTTTTGATAAAGACTTCCTCTAAAGCTAAAACCTTAAGAATGAGGTTGGACAAAGAGTCCTTGAAAATAACGACCGAGTCCAAGGATCAAGCCTGAGGTTTGGTAACCTCGAAAAATGAAGGGCCACATAACGGGATTTAAAAAACTGAGGTTTCCTTGACGAAGACTTCCTCTAAAGTTAAAACCTTGAGCATGAGATTTGACAGATTCCTTGAAAATATCGAAAGGATCAAGCTTGAAGTTTGGTAACTTCGAACGAAGAAGGGCCATGTATCAAGGTTTAACAAATTGAGGTTTGACATCTTTTGAGAAGCAAACCCCCAGCACGTGTTAATGATAAATATTGGTAGCAAATAGGGGATTTGGCTTATGCTGAGAAGTAAACCCTGGACCTAGTACTTAAACAAACACCACCTAAAACTGAGATTTGGCTACTGATGAGCAGTAAGACCAGTCCAAGGAAAACATCATTGAGAACAAGGTTTTATTGAAAACACCTTTCAAAAAAGTCTTCGAAAAAGTAATCATCAAAGGGTGGTGCCTAACTTCGTGGAGATGCCTTTAGATACCAATGAGTTGCTAGTTTGTCCATTCACTAAAAATATGTTTCCTCAAGTGAATTGAATATGTACTAGATGGTGAGGAAATCTTGGTTGGTTATGAGAAAGTGATCACGCAAACCTACAAACAGTTGTAATGCAAGCACCATGTCAACTAAAATCAAATCCTCTGAGCATTCTTGGGAGATCACGTTGAAACTTTGTTATTTCTTCACCAGCTATAATCAAAGTAGTGGTGAAAGTTTACTATAATAGTTGATGTTGCTTAGGGAAAAATACTGTCAAAGTGAAATCAGAGGTCTACAGTAAAGAGCATCAATAGATCTTTATCGAGAGATAAAGTCGAAGGATGTTGATCTGAAAAAAAGGGTAATAGTCTTGAAGTTATATCGTCGCCAAAAGAGGAGAAAAATAACAGAGGGGTCACTGTTCTTGTCTAAGTAGGTTTAGACGAAGACTTCTATAACTCTTTGATGGGTTACTCAAGAAAACCGCCAAAATCAAATCTCATTCCAACTATTTGCCATGCTTGTGCCAATCATAGGCTATTCTATTTCCTATATAGAACTTTTGTAGTTGTGTTAAACATATGAAAAGAGATAGTTCTGTTAGCAGGTGGCATGCATGATACTCGTAAGCGGCACTAAGATAGGAGGAGACCACGACTAGGGAGAAAGATGAGAAAAAGAATGTAGGAAAGTAAATCATACCAAGATGTAGGTGATTTGGAGAGGTCCTCCTACATACATTGGTTAAGCCAGTCCAAGTTCCACTGTGCAATCAAGGAGTTCCCTTTGTGGGGTGAGTACAAGGTAGTAGAGGAAGGAAGGGACTACCGGGTCGAAGTTGAAGAAGGCAAAGATGGAGGTGCCTTCCTTTCAGAAAGATAAGACGTTGCATGTTCAAATGATAGTTCCGATGAGACGACAACAGCTGCGATGCGGACGCGACACTATTGTTGAGGGTGGCCGGCCTACTGATTCAGGCGACTATCGACTTGGATGATTAGCCATCAAGAGACTCCATGGGTGACGTTGTAGTAGAGAAGGAAAACGTCCCTAGTGTCATGGCTAGGGTGCTGAATCTAGATGATGATGACGAGGAGATCATTCCACCGACCCAGCCATCAATGTTGTAAACAAGATGTGGAAATTTGTGGTATGACAGACTGCTAATGGGTCGTCTTCGCTAGCCTTATTGCTGGTGAAAAGATGAGGTTACCCCCAGCCGCACTTTGACCTCGTCGGAGGGGGACAATGAGAAGGAGGAAAAGGAGGAAGGACGAGAAGGGACTTCGCCTGGGCTAATTCCAAAGTTGAAGTTTGTTGTTACTAAGGTCATCAACCTCCAAGATGACCTTTCTTTGGTAAGATCTGTTGAAGTTAAAAGGTGTACAAGTGGAAGCCATCAACTACCCGGGTTTGTGCAAGAAGAAGTTGCAAACAGGAAGGCCAGGTCGGCTAAGGTGATTACAACGAAGTTGAGTAAAGAGATGGCTGCAATTTTGGATTGAGTAGCCAGTGAAATTGCCCAAACTCAAGTCCAACTTAAGGAGCTTTAAGACCTACTGGGAGAGGCCCAATGATGGTGCACTAATGTTGAAGCTTAGTGGGACAAGGCCAAGTTGTTCGTTAAACTGGCCAATGAGAAGGCAATCTTGCGAGGCGAAACAAGTCAAGGTTGCCAAAGACTGGGCGGCGATGAAGCAACAACACATGAAAGCGTTGGCCAACTTCGTCGCTCATGTCAATGATATCCAAGTGAAGCTAACTCTTCAAATAGCTGCCAATAAAAAGTTAGTGTTGATGAGGAAAATCCATCGTGAATGAGCTAACAGTCCCAATCAACTTAAAATGTGGAGCAAGGGGGAGAAGTAGAATACCAAGAGACAAAAAGTTAACATGGTTCAAAGCTGGTCCTCCTAAATCCACACTATTGTGTAGAGCAAACAAGGGTTCCACTAAGTGTAACAAAAAGTACGAGTGGCTAAGCCATGCCCAAGATTTGGGGCCTTAGACTCGACTTTAAGGTATAGAGATTTAAAGGGAAAGAAAGAGATACCTTTGTACATTCACAAGCTCTTATTTATAGTTGAGTTGGTTGACTTCCTACTGTCTAATGCACTTCCTGTGATGTTGAAATATGGCTCGAAGATCAAAAGATTGAAAAGAAATCTATCTTGGGAGGAGGGGGTGTGCTTCATCCAGATTGTCTCCACTTATCTTTACGCATACTTTTGGGATAACATGTCATCCTAGGTTAATGGCACGAGTACCGAGGCTTCGGTTAAAGTGAGGCATGCTGTGGAAAACAGCTTGAACTTTGGGAAGCATTTACTATGTGAGTACTGACGCTGCACTCCGTCCCTGAGATAGGTAAGAATTTCATCCATCCAACATCGAGCTAGCTCCGTGTTGGCAACCTCCGGGACATCATAGCTGGGACGACTAAGAAGTATTGTTGAAAGTCCAAGCAGCCATATTTAGCAAGGAAGTCGATTGTTCTGTTCTCGTGGGGAACGTGTGTGATGTAGAACTCTTTGAAGTAAAAAATGGCGTCTTTTACTTTGCGGAGGTACCTCTTCAAGGTATCTTCCCTGGCTTCGAAGGACCTTTGACCAAGTTTACAATAAGGAGGGAATTGTTGTAAACTTGTAGGTAATCCACGTTGATGCTTTTTGCGTACTTGAGGCCAGCATCCAAGGCTTTGCTTTAGGTTTAGTTATTAGTAACCATGAAGCTAAAATGAATGGAAAGATGGAATTTCACTCGATTGGGACTGATGAAGAGGATCCTTGCCTGCACTTGGGGTTGTAGTGCCAAAGGCACCGTCCACGTCGAGAGTTCACATGAAATGCCTCCGTTCTCTAGGGGGCTTTGAGATGGAGTTCGACAATAAAGTTTGCCAAGTCTTGGACCTTAATGGCAGTCCATGGAACATAATTAATGTAAAAGAAAAGTCTTGGACCTTAATTAAGTAATGGACCATCAGAGGAGTCGATCGGTGATATTTGAGCTGTAGGACTTGTCAGAGTGGTTAGTCCATCATGATGTTCACCGTATGGGCTTAGGAGTAAAGTATCAACTTCTGCAGCAATGATCAGCACCCACACTAGCTTTTCTAGAACTGCGAATCTGGTTTCTGGGTTAGCTAGGACATGGCTGACGTAGAAGAAAAGTCATTGAATTGCATTGTCATCCTTAATGAGTACGACAAAGGCGATGGTATTAGACACATCCAAATAGATGGATGAAACCTTGCCTGGCTGGGGATGCTAAGGACTGGTAAAAATGTCAAGTACATCTTGAGAGAGACAAGGCTTTTCTGCATCTTGTGGTCCACTTTGCACTCTTGTGAACCTTAAATTCCCTAAAGAAAGGCAAGCACTGTTCTCTTGATTTGGCGATGAAACGGTTGAAGCTTGTAACTCTCCCGATAAGTTATTGGTTCTTAGTGTAGCTTTTAAGAGAGGGCATGTCCAAGATTGCAGGGATCTTGTCTGGGTTTACTTCGATACCTCTAACTAAGACCAAGCATCTAAGGAACTTACTGAAGGACACTCTAAAATTGCACTTGGTTGGGTTGAGCTTCATATGGTATTTACAGAGGATGTTGAATGTCTCATATAGGTCCAAAAGTGCTGAGAATGGAAAAAGCTTTGGACCAAAATAATAACATATGCTTCTAGGTTTCTTTTCTTTTCATGCTTGAAAACTTTGTTCACTTTCTGTTAATAGGTACTCCCTGCATACTTGAGACCAAAGGGCATCACATCATAGCAATGTGTGCCCAGATCTGTGACGAAGGAAGTCTTCTCTGCATTCTCCGGTACCATTTTGATCTAATGGTAGCTGAAATAAACGTTTAGAAAGCTCATCACGAAGTGTCCGGAGGTACATTCAACAAAGACGTTGATTCATGGTAAAGGATTGGAATCTTTAGAGCACACCTTGTTGAGTGTGCGGAAGTTTATACATCTGTCACTTGTCATTGGCCTTCTTAACTAAGGCCATGCTGGTGAGTGGAGTGAGCCACTCAGGGTATTTGACTTCACGATTGAAGACAGTCTCAAGGAGTTTGCCAACTTCTGCTTCAATGGCCTAGGCCTATCCGTCACCGAGTAGGTGCTTCTATTTGACCGATCTAGCGTCCTTGGAGACATTTAGGTAATGTACTATGATGTCTTAATCTATGCCTTTCATGTTAAAGTGATCTTAAGCGACCACATCAGAGTACTAACCAAGGAGTTGTACTATTTTGTTTTGCTACTTTCCATCAACGGTAGAAAAGACAATTACACTTTAGATTCGTCCCCATTTAGAATTACATTGATAGTACCCTCTTAGGCCTTAATATCTTTCCTTCTTTAGGATCCATGAATTGGTGGGAGATCTAGAAGCTCGAGAGCATATCCCTCGAGTCTCCCAAGAAGGTGACCACTCCCTTTGGTGTGGGTAACTTGACATAGTGGTGGGTAGTAAAGATCACCATCCTAAAAACATTGAGCGTGGTCCATCCCAAGATGACGTACTCGAAACTTGCCTTGATGATAGAGAACATCACCAATCGCATGGAGTGATCATTCTCATTGGAGAACGCAACGAGGAAAAAGATGAGACTAAGGGGCTGGACTCGTTCCCCAAAGAACTCGCGGAGGGCACCATTATGATGGAGAAGATGCATGGCTCGTAATCTAAGGAGAAAAGCCAACTCAAAGAGGATGTCGGCAAAGCTTCCGGAGTCAATAAGAACTTGTCGAACATCACAATCAACAATCTGAACTATAATAATGATCAGGTCGTCATGGGAATTGTCACAGTCCAGGAGATCTTCCTTGGAGAAAGTGAGCCGAGGAAATAGGAAGAACAACAACTCTATCAACTTCTGCCAGCTACCTCTAACCAAACCAGGGAGAGTAGGGGAAAATGGTGTTGATGATCCTAGCCGACGACCTGTTAACCAAAAAGGGGCGTGTTGGTAGCCTTGGATTGTTAGCTACCGTGGGCCTAGCAAGGTTAGGGCTTGTAGGAAGAACTCCTAAAGCTTCTCTTCGTCAGCGAGTTTGTCCAAAAGTGCCTTTAGAGATATGTAGTGATAGGTGGTTGTAGGACTCATGAAACATGTAGTATTGGTTATGGTCATCCCATAACAGAGGGGGCGCGGCATGCGCCTACCCTTGATGTGTAGCCCTTCTGCTTAGCCATTGCAAAGACTTCGGCCAAGGCTATTAATAGAAGAAATGAAAGAGCTCTACTAGCAGGCGGCCCACAGATGTCTTGTAGGCAATGATAAGAGGGGAAAGGGCATGGACGAGAAGAAGAACACTAGTAAAATGTGGGAAAGTAAAAGGGAGTAAGATTTAGGTGGTACAAATATATCCTCTTACAACTACTAGCTAAGCCAACCCAAATTCTACTATAAATTCCAAATCTCCTTAGAAGGTAAGTACAAGATGTGTGCAACATAGAGAGAGTTCCTTTTTCTTTTTATTTAGGAAGAGAGATCCTTCTGCCCACCGGCTAAGTCCCGGTATTTATAGCCGTTGTAGGAAGGCTGAAGAAAAGGAAGAGCTTCCTCCTACCCCAACCGCGCATGATGAGCTGGAACCACCGGATGGCAGGATCTCACCACATCAGTTTAGACACTGTTACTGCGGTGATAGGATGGGCTTGGTGATCCAGAGTACCGAGGGAAATTGGGTGACTAGTCCGGTGGCATTACAGGCATCCTTCCCTGTACGATTTGCATAGACTTTAGCTTGAAAGGGGGCCTCTCCACCTCACCACTCCACGCTACCTACTTGAAATAGGCAAGACGAGTAAGGGGAGGCATGCTACAGAGAGATTGTAACAGGAAGGTCAACAATTATACTATCCTGAGACATCTGGTTGGGCCCTGTATGCACAAAAGGAGCAGCTACGGGGCACGAACCAATTCCTGATTGTAGCGCGAACTTCTGCTGTTGACAATGCCTACTGTGAAATAGTGTTTTCATGGTTCATTCACTGCGTATAGATTAGCTTAGCTTAGTGATGATTTGAATACCTGTAAATGCTGCAACATGGACGACTAGAACGACTTTGCATTTTGCGTGCAAACAGAGGTTGACTGAATTTGGTACAATTTCTAAAATTTGCAAACTGTGAAATAGTGATTTCTGACTTTCTTCAGTTCCGTTTAAGTTGAAATTAATCCTTTTTGTTACAGTCGTGGATGCTTCAAAATTGTTTTCTTTCACATTTTAGAAAGAAATATTTTAGATGTGGTTCTCTGGAGCATCATGCACTATTCTTACGTTCTTCTCAAAATATTTATTTTATAGAAGCAGTCGGGTTTGATGCTCAATGGCATGCAGATCTTGGTGCCTTTTCGTGTTTGTTTATGGGACTATCTACTGCTTCTTGGTGTTAAGTGAAGATGAAAAGTGTAATGATTTATGATAGAGTCATGTTTTGCTTTGTTTTATGGCAGTATTGTGGTTGGTTTGGTTCTTCTTCTATTTTTCGTTTCTTACTAGTTCTTAACCTACCGGAGGCTCTTTAGTTCTTGGCTGTGGGTTATATTTGTATGTTGCTCTTCTTTCTGTTTGTTAGAACTTGAGGCTTGGCTTTTGGCTTAAACTAAAGAATCTAATGAAAAATGTGAATGACTTTTTGAGGGTCTATCACATTTTATGCAAGGCAGCATGTAAGTAGTGCATGAAATGCAATCACCTGCTTCTTGTAAATTTACCAACTTAAGTTGTGGGCAATAATGAATCTCCATTAACGTGATCGGAGTAATTTCCATATTTGTACACTCGATGAAAACTTAACCCTTTTTCGTGCAATGTCAACTTTCCTTGGTTTGTTGGTGGAGATGTAAACATGGTTATGTTATGCTTTTTACCAGGCCAAGACTGAGTTGGGAGATGCAATGATGAGGTTTAAGTATTCCGTAGCTTTATCAACTGTTTGGTTGAATTTGAAATATGAGGTTGACTGAGTCCACAACAAACTTTTTACGCATGTTAAAAGTTTTAATATTTGAATTTACTTCACCATTTATAATTTCTGTTAGGCAATATGAACTCTGATTTCCGACGCATGGGCCAGGATAAACTATCAATTAGGAAGCCATCGCGAACTATGCCTGTAGATGACAGAATGACAGAAACTGAAGATGAGACACAAATCAGTCCCTCAAACCTAAGAGCGAATAGAAAAAGTAGGGATCTAAATTTTTCTAATGAAGAAAAGGATAGACTAATTTTGATTATCACTGAGAAACATAATAATGTAGACGTGGTTAACGGGAATCTTACGCCTTTGGCTTGGATTGAGATTACTAAGGCTTACAATAGCTAAGTGAGTACTAAGAAAACGGCTCAACAACTAAAAGATTCTTGGAAAACATTGAAAAAAGAATACAGGAAGTATCATGAACTTACTGGGCGGAGTGGGTGGGGATGGGATCCAGTTAAAAACACACCAGATGCAATCGATGATTTGTGGGAAGAAATTCTTCAGGTGTGATGTAGTATTATTTATCAAATTTGAGTACCAGCACTAATTGTTTCTGCAACTTATAGTCTTAATTTGTATAGGTTCATCCAGAATATGAATCGTTACGAAGGAAGCCCTTTACGCATTACAAAGCAGTTGGGGACCTCATTACAAACACGTACGCATTGGGCAACCATGCAAGTTCTTCCGTCAATTACATGTCAACGGCTGAATCTCCAGAAATGGATGCAAATGTTCAAGTAAACGCGAATGATTTTACTGAACATGCTTTCGATGCTAGATACGTTTCTGGGGAAGGATCTAGTTTTGCTGAGAACTACGTTTTCGTTGAGGATAATGATATAACATTTGACTCTTCCTCAGGGAGTGGAGGTAAGCGTGTAGCTGAAACAGACAAAGAACGTAGGCGACGAAAAAAAAGTTTTACCAAAGACGATGTAGAGTGCCTACTGTCTGAGGCAAGGAACAAAACAAATATTGCATTGCATGCAATGCAACGCGTAATGCCTTAAACTATGGAAGACGCAATGAAAAAGTTAGCATGTATGTAAAATTTAATAGACACCGCACTTTGTGCAATGATAAATGCATTAAATGAAACTCCTAACAATATCACAGTGTTCATGATGCTAGATGAGAGTCACTTAGAAACTTGGGTTGGTGTTACTGTTGCCCGACATGCTCAATTTGATCGAATGCCAATATTTACCGATCGACCAAACCCATCATTTGACCCTCCCCCCATTTTTTAGTATAAGATTAAGCATTTTATTTGTTTTGTCTCTAATGTTTCTACAGACAGTTGTTTTGAGTTTGTTGTACTACTGTTTAGCATTGCAGTAATAATATTATTTTATTATGTATCCTCACTATTTGTAATATTATCTCGTTGTATTGTATTGTTGAAATAATAAAATGTTTTTGTATTCTCAATTTGGTAATGAAATGTTTGTTATAATATGCGACAGATGGACATTAACCAATTTTATGGGAATGAGGTTGCCAACCTCATTACATGCTTAGATGAAGAGGCAACATTACTGGAATTTGTTTCTGAGTTTGCTGAGTTAAATCAATCTAATGTACACGTTCCTCGAGTTATGTACGATAGACCATACCCCGGTAATTTGTACATCCATGAGATCTTAAATGGGCATGATGTGCGAGCATACAACTGTTTTCGTATGACTGCACAAGCATTTATTGGCCTGAGGGACCTGCTAGCAAACCGTGGTGTCCTAAGAGATACTCGGTACATGCCAGCAGCAGAGTAGTTAGCAGTATTTTTACGGGTTATTGCGCAAGCTGATAGTTACCGCAGTGTCTGTGAATTTTTTCAACACTCACTAGAAATAGTTAGTCGTAATTTCAGACAAGTCCTACAAGGAGTCCTCACTTTGAAAGATGATTTCATTGTACTTCCAGATTCGATCACTCCATGTCTCCACACATCCGAAATAACTCACATTTTTACCCATACTTCAAAGATATCCTAGGTGCTATTGACGGAATACATGTTCCTGCCATAGTACCTATTCACAAGAAAAATCGATATAAGAATAGAAAAGATTTCATATCTCAGAATGTTATGGCTGCTGTCTCTTTTGATCGACAATTTGTATATGTTGCAACTGGATGGGAAGGAACTGCTGCTGACATGCGAAATGAGCAACCAAGCAAGGTGGTTTCTCAGTACCGCAAGGTAAATTCAGTAATATTATATATTTAATTTTTTATATTTATAATGATTTTTTCTTGTGTTGTGAATAAATCAGGAAAGATGTACTTGTTTGATTCTGGATATGCTAATAATGACAAGCTTCTTGCACCAGTACGTCGTATACGGTATCATTTGAGTAGTTTTCGTAATCGTTCACAACGAAGATATAAGTCTCCTCAAGAGTTGTACAATCATAGGCACGCACAACTGAGAAATATTGTTGAACGCACGTTTGGTATATTAAAAAAACGGTTTAAAGTATTAACTGATATGAAACAATTTTCCTTTAATATACAAATGGATATTGTACTTGCATGTTGTATTTTGTACAATTATATTGGTAGATATCATGGTCATGATACCTACTTCAACATGCGAGAGGCTGATCTAGAGCAAGAGGAGAGTTTGGAGGAAGAGGCTGAAGATGAAGACCAAACAACTTATATACTTGCAACTCAACAACGACGGGGGGAAATTATCTGGACGGTAATTATTGAACAGATGTGGATGGGCCAGGTTAACTTGTACTGAAATTTTGAAGTGATTGACCTACTACTACTGTTCATTGTATCATATTTAATTATACTTTGTTTGTTGTAGGGGGTAATGAATCAATAATGATCATGGTGCTCAACTGTACGAGGATGTTGATCTTGACGAATATCTGCAATTTTATATTTTTTTATTGTTTATGATGATTATATTATTTCTGTGTTGAATGGATTAGTAACTGTCTTCTTTCTATTTCATCTTTTTTTATTTACTATCCTGGATTAACTTATTTATTTGCCAAACTGAATTCAAAGTTATCCTAGGTTAACCCGGGTTAGCATCCAGACGTTATATTACAATTAATAACTTATCCCAGCTGGGATAAGTTATTAATGGGGTTAAGCTAACCCGGGTTAGCTTATCCTACCCCCTATCCAAACGGCCCCTTAGAATTCTTTGTTTAATGATCTACATTTGCATTAATATCAAACAGAATGGGTACTAAAAAGAACCTTTTTGCAGCATTAGTGAGCACCTCCAAAGCCGTTCATGGGTGCAGAGACAGCATCATGCTGCTTTGGCAGGCTTGTCTCCTCATCTTCATCTGATTCCAAAGTGAAATGCGAGGGCGAAGCATGCTCAAAACTCTGCAACTCCTTGTTAACTGGCCTATACCCAATCCCTCCGCTACCTCCACCGCCGCGACTCTTCCCCGTCAATGCCCCATAGAGCCCAATAGCTACAACGACGAGGATCGCTAAGTGGCAGTTGAACTGGAGCGTGGCGATGGCGCTGCCCCGGTGCACGTTAACGTGGCCATGGCAGGCTACAGTGAAGTTGGCACGGCTGCGGCGCCGGAGGAAGCAGCCGTGGGCGACGACGGACGTGAAGAGGGAGAACGCCATCTGCAGGAGCCAGGAACCATGGAGGGCGAGGCCCGCGGCTCGGGCGAAGCGGGGGAAAGGGGACCGGGGGCGGGCAATGGCGAAAAGGGAGGCGATGGCGCAAAGGAGGATCGGGACGAGGAGGAGGTCAAAGTAGCGGTTCTCAAGGCCGTCGGGATCCTTGTTGCTGCGGAGGCGGAAGAGGAGGAACTCCTGGGCGAAGGCGGAGAAGGAAAGGAGGTGGAGGAGGGAAGGGGGGAGGGGGAGCAGAAGAGAGGAAAGAGCGTAAAGGAGGAAAAGGGACACCGCGGGGAGGGAGGATAGAGGGAGGGAGGCGCCGAGAGGGTCCCTGGAGGCGACGGCGGAAAGGATGGAGGAGACGATGGCATGGACCGCGGCGAGAAAGGAGAGAGCGGCGGCGACGATGAAGGGGAGGGAGAGGGGGAGGGGAAGGGCGACGGAGAGGGCCTCGACGGCGGCGACCAGGAGGAAGCCAACGCCGCCGAGGGCGTAGGAGAAGAAGCCGGCCATGGCGCGAGCTGGATCGATCCGAGAAGGGATGAAGGTCGGAAGGGATGGATTAAATCGGATGGGAGATGGTAACAGGGGTTTTGAGGTGGTGGAGAATGGAGTCGGAGATCGACAATCTGGTCAACGGCGGCGGCGGTTTCCTTCAACTCTCTCTCTCTCTCTCTCTCTCTCTCTCTCTCTGAGGCAGACGGCGAAGGAAATATCCAAAGAGCTCTATGCGGCATGATCTATCTCACCGTTGATGTAAAGCTGAGCAGAGATCTAGCCGTTGATTATATTCTTCGCATACAGGGCGGTCGTTTGGGAGCCTCACTCATTTCCAAATACTTCATTCTGAATATTAATGAGAAAATATTATAAAAAGAAAAAAAATATTAATGAGAAAAAAAAATGATACTGTAAGTGCATTTACTTAAATAAATAAAATAATTATTTTATTCCACATTTATTTTTTTATAAAAAAATTATATTCATATTTATTTTAATAGAATAATTATTTTATAAAAATTTATATTCTATATATCATAAAATAGTCATTCCTTTTATTCATTCAATAAATAACTATTTTTTAAATATTTTTCTGTTAAAATTATTATTTCAAAATTATCATTATTCACATATACACACATACACATACATATATATGTACATAATTTTATATATTTCATAAAATAATTATTTTTTTCTTAACTTAAGGAATAACTATTCTTTATAAACTAAAAATATTATTATAAAATAATCTTCATTTACATACATATACACATATACATATGTATTATTATATGTAAAATATATGTATATATATATTTATATAAATTACACTCATTTATTGTTCTGACTATTACATTTAATCGTATAACAAATATTAAATATAAATTTAAATATATATATATATACATTAAATACTATATTTATAAACAAATTTATATATTAAAATATGTAGATTAAAATCTAAATATTATAGTACAAATAAAAATATAATTTTAAATATGTAAATTTATATTTAATTATTTTTTAATTTCATATAATACACAGAACAAGCATTTCATTGGATTCAATGAAATCTCCCGAGTTACTTGAATATTAATATTATCTTCAATTACTGTTGATATGATTCCATCATTATATTCAAATCATTATTATTTTTATTTCATATTAAAATTAAATTTTGTCTATTTTATCAATAAATTAGTAGTTTCAAGCGTAACAATAATCAAATTTCAAAAACCTAAAATAATTTGAGAGCTAACTTCTCCGCCGTGAAATCAAATTCACATAATTTCTTATTTTGATTTTCCCTTCTTCTCTACCATCACTATTGTACTTTTTTTTTTTTTTTTTTGAAAAATGACAATACTATAAAATTACAATAAAAAAACTACAAGTGTTTTTTTTTTGAAAAATGACTACTATAAAATTACAATAAAAAAACTACAAATATGCAAGTACCACTCAACATTTACTTTAAAAATGTTCTAAAATTTATTAAAAAGAAGCATATAAAAATCACCTAGCATTGCGTAGTGTGCCATCACTATTCTACCAGAAAGTCAAATGGCACTTAAATATTGAGTGGCGATAAATTTCATCCTAAATTCAAATAGCATTATCTAGACATATTATCAACCAACTAATTACTTTCTATAAATAGTGTGACACATCACAATAAAATTGAGATAAATATCTCCTAAGGTTTGAATAAACATCAAGGAAAAAACAAAAAATTCATGGAAGATCCAATTTTGCAGTAAAAATAGTTCACAAAAATAAAAGAAAAGTTTAATTAGCTTCAAACTTATCAAAACACATTAGCATTCTGCCAGGTGGAAATGGGCTTTCAGATATTTTCAAAAAGTACCAACAATGTTAAAATTATGAAATGAATCAGAATAAATTAATTAGTAAATTTACTGAACAAATAAACATCACATACAACATTTTAACATGTATAAAAATGATGACAAAAGATGGGAGAATTGAGGAGATTGCATTCTGAAGTCTCCTTTCAGCCCCACAACTACTAGAAATCTTCATCAATTTTGAATACATAGTCTTCAGCTCCATTCTGGAGGCTGGACATCACTGAAACCTTCTGATAGTCTCCCACTCTTTTCTCAAAGAAGTTAGCTTTCCCCCTGATTGAGAAAAAGAATAAAAAAATAACTAAAAAGAGGGAAGAACAATATAGCCATCAATTCCAGTGTCGCAAATACCGAATAGAAAGCCAGTTCAATCAGCTCAATCATGAACTGGCTCACCGTTTACTCTAGTTGGAAGCCCGTCTGCATATCAGACACGATCAAACCAGTATAATAGTTTTAATCAATCCATTTTTATGATACTAAATATATTCAATCAGTTCGACTATGAACAATGCTTTAGGCTGGTTCTTAATCTAGTCTTATTGTTTACAACATTGGCCAATTCTGCAACCAGTCTAGAATAAAACCATTCAAACGTTTGTTTTGTGTAACAAAGAGGATGCAAAGCACAGTGAATGCGAATGACCAAAAAAAAAAACAGTACATGACATCCAGGATCCAGAGATTAGGGGCAGCTTAGCATGGTGATGTAAGTTCTTGAGCATTTCTTCCAGCTCCCTAAGTTCTGCCTTCTTGGCAGCCATGACTGAAGGTCATGGTTATAGGGTTACTTTTGGTCATTTACTTAGCCGAAACCATTAAATTTTGGAAGAAAATTGTTTAATGGAACACACTGAAATAAATCTGAAGCTTGAGAACCCATGTAAATCAAAATTGATGTGAAAAGATCTGTGCAAAATGATTCAGAAAATATTGAAGAACATGAAAAACTCAACCACAGAAATACAAGTGTCAGTGAAGAAGCTTCACTCACTGCAGTGATATAAACTCCATCCATTCAAAAGGGTTGTCTACGTTATACTTTTTTGGGCATCCTAACGCAACCTGCAAAGTTAGATGCTAATTTGAATGTTTGATGCAAAATACCAAACAATAGATCATCGGTAAAGTATAGAACAAGCTTACAAGTAGGCGATCTGCCACGAATTTTATGTATTGGCTCATGAGAACTGAATTCATCCCAATCAATGCACAAGGAAGTGCTTCACAAACAAACTCGACCTCAATTTCTACAGCATCATCGACGATTTCTTGAACTTTTTGCCAATGTAATGGCTTAATCAAAAGACTGCACAGGAAAACTTTATTCCGCTTGGCCCACATATGATTCGTTTCCGGTAGAAAAAAGAGGAAGTTTCAAAAACAATCACATACTGTATTTTCATTTTATGAATTAACCTGTTTGGCTATGTTTAGAAACAACTTAGAAAATGTTAAGTATAAGCATCTTAGCTATATATAAAAAATAAAAATAAAAGCATCATAGTTTGAAGCACATCCAAATAGCCTTTTGGTCGTTAAGCAGCTTTAAATTTTTAAGCAGCCTAATTAAAAAATTTATAGCATAAGCAGAACATCCAAACAGTTCCTAGGCCTTCCGTTAAGCAACTTTATTTTTTAAAGTAGACTTGAAGCTGCTTGAAATACAAAATATCTAAAGGATGGCATAAAAATTTAAATTGCTTCAAAGATTTAAGGAGCTCATACTTGAAAAGTTTTTTAAATTGTTTGCAAATACAGCCTAAGCTACTTAAAAATTTAAAGCAGCTTAAAGCCCCAGACTGTCTGTATTTGCTTCAAGTCTTAGCAACTTAAACTCAAGGTGCTTAGAAATAATTGCCAAACACAACCACAAATAGTTCCAAGATACAATATTTGGTCCAAGATTGCATAACTTATATCACAAATACCACATATATACTTCATGAATAAATGATTTCTGATAACAAACATGTACAAGTGTGGTGGGGACACCAAGATCGACCGTCGATTCATTCCTAGAAGAGTTTATCGTCGACGGCCAAGATCTAGCCACACTGCTTCAATCTGAATCGATTGACTATCAGAATAGATTTGGAAAGATGGATGCTGCGGATTGCTGACTCAGTGGATTGAAAATCTCTCATTCATTTTGATTGATTGAAGATTCTATTTTGGCCTGATTTTATTTCCCGCATTTATTCTATATTAGTTATTTCTATTTTCGTGATTGTTATTTTAGGCATGTTATCTTGTATTTTCTCGTATGTATGAAAAAATTATTACATTATGTATTCTTCTTTATTGAGTCAGGTTGTATGAAGGTCTATATAAACGCCTCCCTATTATTTTTATTTCCCTAATGCTGAATGAACTTGATTTGTGTTTCCCTTAGGATTAATTGATTCTGGAATGAATCGATATCCCGAATAGAGAAGGGCTTGGGACTTGGGTGAGAATCCCTAAACGTCACCCTCTCCAGGTCCTCCTCTCCAAATTCGAATCCATTCATCTTGCACTCCTCAACATTCACCTCGTCTCATTCTCGTCCACTCTGCTTGCTAACCTGCGTTCCTGCGCCCAGCTCACCGACTTCAGTCTGAGGTGGTCTTATCATCGTGCCCCAATATCGCCAATGACGCGCTCGCGCCGAATACGCTGACACGCACACAACGGCTCCGCTCGACGCCCCCATGCAACTCCTCCAAACACGCTCGCGTAGCCCTGCTTGATGTGCACGCGGAGCTTTTCCCTCTCCCGCACGTTCGCGTCCTGCGCTCCCCACTCGCGCGTCAGCATGCGCCCTGCGCCGCTCGTCCGCCAAACCCTGCGCCGCCTGCACACCGCGCTTGTCTCGCTCGCCTCCGCTTGACGCGCCCGCCCCACCGTGTGCCACTCCCGCCCGCCGTGCGTCACGCCTAACCCTCGCGCATCGTACCCGCCTGCGCATCTGCGCTACTGCCCAAGCCCTAATTTTTAAAAAAATTACATCGTGGTCACTAAATTCTCTGAGCCAAAACCATTAATCTAGTTAAATCGAATATTCTGGAATTTTCTACTCGCTTGAGATTTGCTCGAATTTGTCTTGCCTGTGCAACCTGTCGTTATTGAGTGCAATTTAATTATTGTTAGTTAAATATTGCGAGATCCCATAATCCTATTCCCCGTTTTTGATTTGTTAAAAACTGAATTGCACCCTAATCTGAACCGGTAATTTTTCAATTACCTTCGATCTAATTTATTTAAAATTTTGAAAGAAATTGATTTTACGGGTTTAATTAATTTTCTCAGTCATGACAAAATTGATCTCTGATATTTTAGTATTAATTTGTGAATATTTCACTATATAAAATTTGTTGATCTCTAAACAGTATCATCGTTCATCTGTCCCGCATCAAAGTGACATTCATTTCTGAAGAACTTTAATCTAACTTGGACCAAAAAAGGATTTTTTTTACATTATTTTTATAAGTAGGTGCTTTGGAAAATATGAAACAATGTGAAAGATGATTGTTTAAAGAAGTTTGAAACAAAAATAGGATTTACCTTTCTATCAAAAAGAAAAAGAAAAAAAGGTTTTACCTATACAACATGCAGGCAAAATCGCAATGAAGACCCTCATCTCTAGAAATAAGTTCATTTGAAAAGGCAAGTCCAGGCATGAGTCCCCTCTTTTTCAGCCAAAATATAGCACAGAAACTATTTAGAGAAAAATTACCAAATCATATTAGTATAATGGAAATAGAGGATGAAATTCATTCAAAAAGAAAATCCCACCTTCCTGAAAAAAATATTCCTTCAACGCAGGCAAAGGCCACAAGCCGTTGAGCAAAGGAGCGAGTGCTGCAAGGGAAATGCTAAAATAAGTTGGTCATAAAAGCTTTCCATGCTCCATTAGAGTTGAAAAACATAGAGATTTAGTCATAAAGATGAAAAAATCCAGTTTCAATAACAAATTTGCAAAAATGACAATAGCAGTTCTACATGATGAAAACAAATCTTATTTGGGTTAGTATTTCCCCCTCTGTCACCATTACAACACCCGTTCACCAGCAGAACCTTAATTTGGGACCCAAATAATGTATCCACGTGACCTGAAGCTGCTCAAATTAGAGGTATTATTGATTGTATAATCATTTCTTGATCAAATTACATTTTCTTCTTATACCAGAAGTTTGAGTTCACAAGATAGTTGCTGAGTCGGATGAGGAGAAAAGCAAAGGCACCTCTGAACTAAAAAACACGATTACTGAGTTTGTCTCTCTTAACTCAACCATTGTCATGCATATAGACAATCAACATAGACAAGATAACTAACATAGCTGAAATGCAGGATATAAAATTTTCAATTACATAAGTACCCCAAAATTTCAATTACATAAGTACCCCAAAATCAAGTCTACTTGCATGTTGTTCTCACATAACTTGCAATCGGGTCCTTCAGCGACATTTACTGTTATTTCTCAAATTTACTATAATACCCCTCTTATCTTCTTCCTCCTAGGCTCCACTACACCCTCACCAATAACCAATCCGCCTCCTATCCAAGCTTTTCGATAGGAGGACTCTCCTTTAGACATTCTTAGGCAAGTAAATCCAACTTCTCGGACCGGTCACACTCTTTGTCTCATTCAGCAATGAGAACAGTCACACTATGCACCTTGTGACGTTCTCAATCGTATGGGCAAGGTTCGGGTATAACACCATTTTGGGATGGACCACGCTCAACGCCTTCAAAATGGTGGTCTCCACTTCTCACCTTTGCATCAAATTCCCTACACTATAGTGGATGACATGGATCCAAGAGAGGGAGATGTTTTGAGCCCCCAAAAGGGTACTATTAGTGTAACCCTAAATGGGAAAAGTTCTAAAACTATATCTGTCTCTTCCACATTTGATGGAGAGCAGCAAGATCAAGTAGTAAAACTTATTTCCAAATACTCTGATGTGTTCACTTGGGATCCTTTTGATATGAAAGGCATTGACCCGAAAGTCACCGTGCATCACCTCAATGTCTTCAAAGACGCCAGGCCAATCAAATAGAAAAAGCGCTCGATCAACTACAAACGGTCCCAGGCCAAAGACGAGGAAGTCAGCAAGCTCCTAGGGGTAGGTTACATAATAGAAGTCTATCACCCGGAGTGACTGACTAATGTGGTTCAAGTTAAGAAGGCCAACGACAAGTGGTGAATGTGCGTAGACTTTCGCACATTGAATAAAGTATTTCCCAAGGACTCTCACTCCTTACCATGAGTTGAAACTCTTGTCGACCGCACCTTTGGACACTCGTGATGTGCCTCTTAGATGCTGGAAGATGTGGAGAAGATGTCCATCACGGACCAGGGCACACACTGCTACGAAGTCATGCCCATTGGTGTGAAAACACAGCGGATACTAATCAACGGATGGTAGACAAGGTGTTCAAACACTAAAGGGGAGAAACATGGAGGCCTACGTTGACAAAATCTTGTTCAAAATTGTCTCATTCTCAGAACCTATAAGAGACATTCAACACCATCTAGAAGTACCAGATATGTTTGAACCTCGCCAATTATACTTTTGGAGCATCATCAAACAAGTTCCTAGGTTACTTGGTTTCCACAAGGGGTATCAAGGTTAACCCAAACAAAATAACAAACATCATGGACATGCCTCTCCAAAGACAAACAGAGGTCCAACAACTCACTAGAAGAGTAGCCTGCCTCAATTGTTTGACCTCCAAAGAAGGAGAGCTGTGTTTTCCCTTCTTCAAAGCAATATAGGACAACAAAGGGACTGAATGGACAATGGAGTGCGAAGAGGCCTTCCTGTCCCTTAAGAGATACCTAATGCCACCGATTCTAAGCCCTCCTCAAAAGGGTGCAGTCCCACATATGTAACTTGATGCATCTGACACTACTGTTTCTGTCATACTGATACCAAAAGACGTCGTGGTGCAACGACTTATCTTCTGTGTTAGTCATGCCTTTGCCAACGGAAAAACCAGATACCCTGAAGAAGCTAGTCTAGGGCCTCATCACAATTGTACGGAATCTAAGTCCATACTTCCAAGTGCATACGATGAAAGTGATCATGCACCAACCGCTACGATAGGTCCACACTAAAGAGGTAACTCCGCATAGTGAAGAGTCCATGGTGCACTTCAAGGAATTCTGCATCACTTGCATCTCCCGTGAGGAGAACAGAACAATGAACTTCCTCACTAAATATGGGAGCCCAGACCTTCGTTAACACTCCATCCTTACTAGGCCCAGCTATAAGATAACAAATGTTGCCAGCATGGAGGTCACACCATGCTGGATGGACAAAACCGTCTCCTATCTATGGGACGATGTGCAGTAGGAAGGAGGCAAAGGATCTCAGGCTTCGATGAGCCAAGTGCCTCCTTATAGACGGGATATTGTATAGACGGTCCTATTCTAGGCCCTTTGCTAAATGCTTTCATCTGGATGAAGTCGTCAAAGTCATAAAAGAGATATACATAGAAGAATGCAACTCACACGCTTGTGGCCGCAACCTGGACACTTGCCTACTCATTGTGGATTACTTCACTAAGTGGGCTGAGGCCATCTCACTGACACAAGCGACCTTTCACCAGGTAGATAGATTCCAATAGCCGAACATGTCTGTTGTTATGAAGTCCCTATGACGATCATTACGGACAACGACGCACCCTTTACTACTGCTAAAATCAGGGAATTCTGTGATAGGCACAATATTTAAATCCAGTTCGCATCCTTATGGCACCCACAGACCAATGGACTAGCCAAAGCAGCCAATAAGAGCATCTTGAACATCCATAATGGTTGGAGGTACTCCCAGAAGCAATTTAGGCTTACAACATGACACCCTCAAAGGTTATATAGGAGTCCCTGTTTTCATTGTGTTTGGTATGGATGCTATCATCCTAGTGGAATTGAAATCTACACCCCCAAGTGGAAGCCACAGTAGTATGTGACTCCAGCACCTTCAAGGAATGGACGAAGGATAACGATGAGTCACAACGCCTTAAGTTGGATTCTTGGAAAGCTGTCAACTCTGGGAAGCCCTCAAAAAGCTAGAGAACAAATTCCACATAGAATGTTGTTAACAAATTCCACAACAAAAGGGACAACCCGCGAGATTTTCTCCCATGAGATCTTGTCCTCAGAAGACGGAAGATGGTTGGAATGGTCCGCAGCATTCCCAAGTTGGAACCCAAATGGGAAGGACCGTTCCTAGTACAAGAAGTCGCCGGACCTAACACTTACTACCTAATAGAACGGGATGAGACACTTATCCCACGCACCTAGAGTGGAAACGAACTAAAGAGATTCTACTATTAGATGCCATTCTTTTATGTTATCCTACAATACCATGCAACCGTCAATCTTGAATTGGAGCTCTTCAAACATGTAACCGCTGGTCACTCCCGGAACAAGGCTCTCCAACCCTAGCTCCCCTCTAATGAAGAAATAATAGTTGTGCCACTCGGAGTGGGAGCCAAGTGCGTCAACAAAGAGGGAATCCTGAGTATGCCCCTTATGTTCAGGAAACCTAGGTATTAGGAGTTCTCTTGGAACATGAAATGCGCTTGGAAGATCTTCAGGTCCTACGCCCTGTTGCTTTCCTTCGAGGTGTGGGCGAGGGCATATATGTACGCAACTTTGTTCGATAACAGTTGCACGGGGATCAGGCTGTAGCCATTCAAAACCTTGAGGCAACATCATCTCCATGTCAAGGAAGATACTATAGATGCAGATGTAACCCACTAACGGTTTGTTGGGCCTGTCGTCTTCCTTGCAACCTTAACCTTGAGTTGGGGTGTTCAGGCGGAAGGTGCAGGTGAAATTCATGACCTCATAGTGCACCATCAGACTCTAGCAGCGGCCATCATACTATCGAAGGAGCTTCTCTAGTAATCCCATGATAGGCCAGACCTTCTTCGTCATTAGTTGTCGAAGAAAAGCATGAAGGAGAAAGGGATAGGGCGAGCAAATGAACAGATAGAAGCTAACTAGCCGAGGCTGCTCCCTACGCTTCTGCCTTTATAGCCCTATGAGGTGATAGCAGTAGGCGGCCTTGATCTGACCTCAATTGTTCGCGCATTGGCAGGTGGGTCCCACACATCAATAGGCGTAACAACTGAAGCATCGCAGCCTCCTTAAAGCGTAACGCACTTACCATGTACGAACACCTTGTGCCCCGTCAATGCAGTCAACAGGGCACAGACCAACTCCTGCTATATCCCTCTCTACTAACCTATCCACAAGAACAAACCAACTCCCTTGCACAGCATGAACGACCTTTTACATCTAATGCGGCAAAATATCCTACATGAAGTTCAGACAAAAATTTAGGAAAATCTCAAGGCAATGCTTCAATTGACTGATCGAGACACTCTAATGGATAACACACTTTCTCACGTGCATGCAAAGACAAACAAAATAAAAATGTAGCAAAGGACACTTAAAGGGACATTTCAACCCATGAAAAATACTTTACATATCAAAACTAACCTCTCGTAGAAACAAATTACAAAAAATTATAAAATAAGGAGAAAACGGCACAAAGAAGGCCTCTCTCACTCCAGCCTCAGTTACTGCGGTTTTTCTGATGGCATGCCTTCTATATTGATCCTCTTCATGGACGAACCTTGTCCCGATAGCGACCTACACCAACCAACGCATGCTGCAGAAGAATAAGTCCGGCTCATTCAAACTGACGAAGTGCAACATGGGGTGACGCATGTCCATCTCCGAGAGCAGCCCCGCATCGACCAGAGACTGTAGCAGGTAATAGTAGATGACCTAGGTTCGTCGAGCCTATCCGACCGAGGACACGCTAATGATCTCCACGGCTCGGGACATCTCTCCAATGTCCAACACTCACTGACAATTGTGGTGATGCGGCATGGGAATTAATTTAATGCGAGCCATATGCTACCAATACTAAGTTAGTGCCTAAGTTTTTTTTATATAAATATATCTATATATATATATTACTAAATACAAACGACGAGGAGATCAAACTAAGTGCCTTAAATTATATTAAATATAATATATATGGCTTTTTCACATAAACATCATGAAATAATTGCAATGAATTAACTTTTAGTCCAAGCATATTCACAAACTCATGCAAATAAGATAATTAACCATCAAACTTCAAGATGTTTAACTGCATACATATTTTACCATGAGATTCCAGCACATGATAATTCATCCAAACTATTTAATATATCAAAACCTTCACCAAATATGAATTTCACAATTCATCAAAACTGCATACACTCTCGCTCCTTTGCTGCGTTCTTCATTTATAGAAGACGTTGAGACGCGTGGCCGGTGGTTGGGAAAGATGATCGTGGCCAGCGGTTCCTTGCGTTGGACGCGTGGCCGGCGAAGAGAACCGCCAAACCCGACGGAATCAACGACGTGGATCGTGATCGAGCGAGCGGAAGCCATGAATGCTTCTCCGATCTGAACCTGCGAATGCTTCCCTGATCTGGCTTACTGGCTAAAATTCCTTTTAGGGATTTTAGTTGGGAAATTATGATTTAGCCTATATTTTTTTCCCTTATACAAATAAGTCCTTGCTTCTCTTAGATAACTTAATTAAACCATAAATGATTCAAATTGGGCTCAAATCGAACTCGATTTAATTCCAATTAAATCTTTCTGACTTGAACTGAAAATAAAATATGTACAGGACTCATAAATGGGCATTCCCACCGACATAACCTAATTTTTAAATCAACAATAACCCAAATAAAATGTACAGAAAATAAAGATAACTATATACAAGATAATAAATTATTATAATCTACGCTCGAGGTCGTAGATTATAACGTAGTCGCTGGCACTGGTGATCTAGCTCTGCATCAATTCTCCCCGGCTTTGAAAAATTCAACCCCGTCGAAGATTGTTGCAGGTACTCCTCTAGTAAACTAGAATGAAGATATGCTAACTCATCATGTACCATCCACGAATCCTCCGTAGGTGGAAGATCTCTCCACCTGATAAGGTACATGTGTAGTAAACCATCAGTGGTAAAGACAGTCTGATCGTCTAATATAGCTTCCGGCATAGGGGGTGCTGGTGGCATCATCGGCTCAGAAGGGAGTGAGACTACAGACTTCAAGGCTATCCTTGGTTCACTAGAAGAAGGGTCATCAAAGTAGGGACTAAGAGTGATAGTGGAAGATGTAGGTAAAACTGGATCAGTGGAGGGCACAAGATCGATAGGAGGAACTGAATCAGAAAGTAGCTCATGATATGGTGTAAGATCTGATACATTAAATGTTGGATTTATTACCATGTGTTCAGATAATTCAAGTTCATATGCATTTGAGCTAACCTTCCTGAGAATTCGATAAGGTCCAATCTTTTTTGCGGTAAGTTTCTTAGACTTTTCATGAAAAATCTAATTGGATTTACATGGATCATTACATAATTATCAACAGACATAACTCTTTTATGTGAATCTGCATTAATTTTATATTTAGCACAATTTAAAGATAACTTTCGCCTAATCTCCTCATGTAAATCATGAATATGCTGTGCGAAAGATGATGCAAACTCATTAGTTCTATAAAACACAGGTAACTCTATAAGGTCTATAGGCTTCCTAGGCTCATAACTTATAACTATCATGAAAGGGCTCATACCAGTCGACCTATTGACTGAGCTATTATAAGCAAACTCAGCTGTGGATAACACCAAGTCCCAACTAGAAGTATGATCACCAACCAGACACTGAAATAAGTCTCCTAAGCTCCGATTAACAACTTGTATTTGCCCATCCGTTTGTGGGTGATAAGCAGTGGAAAATAAGAGCTTAGTACCCATCTTCTTTCATAACGTCTTCCAAAAATAGTTTACAAATCGAGTATCATGATCGGATACCATGGCTTTCGAAAATCCATGAAAACGGATAATTTCACGAAAAAAAGTGATGCTACATGTGAAGCATCAGAAGTCTTAGAGCATAGGATGAAATGTGTCATTTCCCAGAATCAATCTACCATTACAAGGATAGAATTATGTTCTCGCATAGTGCTCGGTAAACCTAGCACAAAGTCCATGCTCAGATCTTCCCAAGGCTTGCGAGGTATTGGTAACGACGCATAAGGTCCTGCTCGTTTATATGAACTTTTGGCCGTTTGACATACCCTACAATGGGAAACAACACGAACTACATCATGCCTAAAGCTAGGCCAAAAGAAATGATCCTAAACCATGGCCATAGTCTTGTCTCTTCCAAAGTATCCTACCAATCCTCTGTAATGAATCTCGTGAAATAGATAATCTCAGAGTGAAGACTGGGGTATACACAACCTAGTGCCCTTAAATAAGTGACTATCTTTTAGGAGATAGGATTCCGAGTAGTTGGATCTTTCGATAGGCTAGTGAAAATTTCTCCGAAATCTGGGCAAGTAGGATAATCATAGAGTAACCTCTCAAACCCTGTTACTTGCACACTCATCATGTGCAATAATACTGTCATTCTACTAAGTACATCAGCGGGCTTATTTTCAACCCCAGACCTATGTTTGAGTACAAATGTATACTCCTGAAGGAACTCAACCCATTTAGCATGTTTAGCACTTAATTTTTTCTGAGCGCTTAGGTATTTCAGAGTTTGATGATCGGAATATAAAATAAATTCTTTAGGCAGGAGATAATACATCCAATACCTCAAGGATTGCACGATAGCATAAAACTCACGATCATATGTAGAGTATCGTTGCCTAGCTTCGTTAAGCTTTTCACTAAAAAAAGGCTATAGGATGTCCTTCCTAGCCAAGAATTCAAGCTACTTCGAAGACTTTCGCAAAATTAGGAGACCTAAGCACAGGTGCTTCTGTCAACCTAACTTTTAAATTCTCAAAAGCCTTAGTTGTAGCACAAGTCCACTTGAATTTGCCCTTCTTCAAACAGTTAATAATGAGAGTAGTGATAGTGCTAAATCCTCGTATAAAGCAGCGATAAAATGTCACTAGTCCGTGAAAGCTTTGTACTCCTGTTAGTGAAGTAGGAATAGGCCATTCTTGAATGACCCTAATCTTTTCTGGGTCGACAGAGACCCCCTTTTCAGATACAACAAAATCAAGGAACACCACAGACGGTGTCATAAAGGAGCACTTTTTTAAATTGATAATTTTTTCTTATCTAAGTACATCCATGACCTGACATAAGTAAGACAGATGGTCAGATCTGTACTTACTGTATATCAGAATGTCATTAAAGTAGACGACTAAGAACGCTCCCAAGAATGATTTAAACATGTGCATCATCAATCTCATAACTGTACTCAGGCATTCGATAACCTGAAGGGCATGACTAGCCATTCATAAAGACCATCCCTAGTCTTAAAAGCAATTTTTCATTCATCACCTTCTCGTATACGAATCTGGTGATATCCGCTTCTCAAGTCTATCTTAGAGAATATGATAGCTCCGGTAGGGATGCTTATTGGACCGGTTCGAACCGGACCGAAACCAGTCCAGTAAGAATCGGTTCGGTCCAGAACCGGTTGAATCGGACCGGTTCTAACCGGTTCTGGGCCGCAGAACCAGTCCGGACTGGTTCTGTGTAAGCAGAACTGATTATCCGGTTCGGAACCGGTCTGGTTCATTTTTTTTTTTTAAAAAAATATATATATATATTGGGGGCAGCGCCCGCGCGTGTGCCGCAGTGGCGCTGCCCCCGCCCCCATGTAATCTGCAGGTGGCAGCATTATTGCTGCCCGCTGCAGATATTATAAAAAAAAAAAATTTTTTTTTTTTAATTGAACGATCATTTGACCGTTGCAATTTGCAAACGGTCAAATGACCGTTTTAAATTCTAAAATGACTGTTTTAAGGTCATTTTAGACTTTTTAATATGTATTGAACTTTCTATAAATAGTACAATTTTTGTTATGATAATTCGTACAATTTTCATCAATTTTTTCTGTTCTTCTGCTGTGTTAAAAAATCTGCAAACACGTTTTAATGGCTTCTCAACATCGATTCTCTGGCGGTTCTTCCTCAAGTCGCCAAGGGAATGTTGATCCGAAGTATGTTCCGCAACTCGATCTTCCTGCACTCGTTGAGAACTTTGACGAAACTTCAGAACGATCTATCTGCGGAACATGATCCTGAGGCAAGTGGAGATGTTGGCATCGGCATTGGCCCGTCAACGCAATCATCAAGTATCTCTAACAAGTCTCGGACGAAACGCAGTAAGGTATGAAATTTTTTTGATTTACAAATTAAACCGAATAGCAATTCTGAGAGACCTGAATATGTCGCTATTTGTAAAATTTGTAAAAATCAATATTCATACAAACAAGGTGATACCGATGGTGGGACTGGTACATTTAAGAAACACCTAGTTAGATTTCATAAGTTTGATGAAAAAACTTGTCAACCTACTACTATAGAGCCAACCCAAACACAACTCAATCCACAGAGTGGATCGATGTCGTGGGCTTTTAGAAATGATAAAGCACGTCGAGATTTAGTTCGATTTGTAGTACAAGCCGAACAGCCATTTACTATATGTGAAAAAGAGAAATTTTTAGAATATATTGTTCAATATTTACAGCCTCAATATACCCGTATTTCTAGACATACACTTAAAAAAGATTGTATGTCAATGTACGATGAATATAAAAAATCTCTTATCGAACACCTCAGTAATATTAGTTATAGGGTTAGTTTAACATCCGATATTTGGACTAGTATTAGTGGCGCGAGTTATTTAGTTGTTACTTGTCATTGGATCGATGGACAGTGGGGAATGCAGAAACGGATATTATCTTTAGATGTATTAGATGAGGCTCATACGGGTTCAACCATTTTTTATTACATTCGCAATATTTGTAAAATTTATGGTATAAAAAATAAAATTTTTAGTATTACTTTGGATAATGCCTCGAATAATAATTCTGCAGTTAATTTTTTACAGCAATTTTTCAGGCTTCCTCTTTATGGTTCTCTTTTTCATATTAGATGTGCATGTCATATAATTAATTTATGTGTTTCTAATGCTTTTAATTCCGAACATTTAATTATCGATAAATTTAAGCATGTTGCAAAATGAATTCGTTTAAATTTAAATGTTAGGCATGAATGGAAACGTGTTTGCGTAAGTGCCAAAATAAATTGTGTAAAATTTCCATTACCTGTAGAAACTAGATGAAATTCACTCCATCGTTTTTTCGAATCACTTTTACCGTACGAAAATTTGCTAACTACTTTTTACAATTCATATACACTTAATCATGACCTTCAATTACATTCTTATGATTGGATTTTTTTAAAAAAGGTTTTTGAATTATTGTCCATTTTAAGGAGTCTACTAAAAATTTTTCAGGTTATTATTATCCAACTTCATCTATTTTTCTGCCTTATGTTTTTCAAATGTTTCAAAAATTTTTAGAGTTTAGATCAGATCCAATTCTTAAAAAACTTTTGTTGCTTACATGGAATTAAAATTTAGAAAATATTGAGAAAAAATTCCACTTTTATATTCAATAGCTGCTATTCTTGATCCTCGTCAGGGAATCGAAGCTACTGAAATTTTTTACGCGAAATATTCTGATTTCTTGGGGAGTAATACTGATGCCGAAAAAGCATCAGTTTTTACAACTCTCCAAGAGTTTTCTCTTTATTACAGTGAGCAGGTTGTGAGCAGGAATGTGGAACATGTGAAAATACAAACAACAACAAAGAAAAAGCCCGGCATTTTCAACGTTCTTAGGTCGGCGGCGACAAAAAGATCTGTTGCTACAGATAAAAGAAAAGCAACTGTTGGAGAGCAATCGACAACACAAAATCAAGCCCCTACAAATTTGAACGAGTTGCAATTCTATTTACATCTCGCGGAGAAATTTGATGACGACATGAGCTTGTTGGAATGGTGGAAAAGCTCATCAAAGCAATATCCCGTTTTATCTGCTTTGGCACGAGATGTACTAGCAGCACAAGCTTTAACTGTAGCTTCTGAATCAGCATTTTCCACCACAGGAAGAATAGTAGGAGATTACAGAAGTAATTTGTCTCCTGCAACCCTTTGCATGCTTACCTGTCTACAGGTTTAGTTTGCTGCTGAGTGACGAAATCAACAATATAATTTTGTGGACGAATTTAAGGATAATAGTTCAGAAGAAGAGGAGTACCCGAGAAGAATTCTTTGTAATTACGACGAATAAATTTTTTATGTAAAATATTTGTAAAGATTTTCGTTAATATTAATAAAATTTCTTAGAATTTTTTTTATGTTAATTTTATCAGAAATATTACAAAATATATAATTTTTTTATAAAATGTATAAATAAATATATTTTTTAATTAATTTACCCGATTGACCCGACCTGACCCAATTATCTGGATCCGGACCGGACTCGGACCGGATCCAAGGCCACCAAACCGGACTCGGACCAGATCCGGAACCGGTTGGAACCGGACCGGACCGGTTCCAGGTCCAATCGGACCTGAAACCGGTGGAATCGGACCGGAACTGGTCCCGACCATCATGTTGAGCATGTCATCAAGTCTGGGAATGAGAAATCTATACTGAATAGTTATTTTATTGATCGCCCGACTATCAACGCATAAGGACAAACTCTCACGGATGAACCCTTTCTTAAGCAACTCATCCACTTGTCTCATGAGCTCTGCATGCTCAGTTAGGTTCATACGGTAATGTGGTAAGCTGGGTAGCGATGAACCCGAGATTAGATCAATAGCATGCTGAATATCCGTTAATGGAGGGAGCTCATCGGGTAATTCCTCAGGACATATTCAGATATTCAGATAATAAGTCCTGTACTTTCTCTGGAATGCAGTCGTCAGAGGGGACATCTTTCCTCTCACGCACCACTAACGCATATGAAATCACATTCATTCTTAGTTTCTTGGTCAAACTTATGTGAGCTGAGTATGTGGAGATTTGTTTTTGCGCTAAGGGTGCAAATGATTCTCTAGCCTTTAATTTCAAAGGCTCCTTAGGTTTTGCAGGATTTAGCTTCACCTTCTTTCTCTTAAAGGTGAATACATAAGTATTTGATCGGCTATAATAAATCACATCCCGATCATATAACCACAGCCTATCAAGTAATACGTGAGCGATATTCGTAGGCAGAACGCCACACCAGATCTTCTCAGAATATGTTCCCAATTGAATAGGATCTAAACATTTCTGGGTCATAGAGATCATGGTCTCATCAATCCATGCAACTTTATAAGGTTGCGAGTGAGTTTCTGCCTTTAGATTCATTCGCACAATGACAGACGTTGCTAAAACATTCATGCAACTAACATCATCGATAATTAACTTACAGTAAATATCTCCGCATTTAAAATATATGTGAAAAATAGCAGTGGGCCTCCAATCGGGGTCAACTTTAGGTGTGGCAATAATGCACCTCATCACTGCTAATTGAGAAGACCCTGTCTTTTGCGCAACTACACTAGCGACCTCTTCCATAAGATCAATGTCATCTTTTTTTACGCTATCCCCCGTCTCTTCCTCAATCTCAGCATAAGTTCTATGATTGAGAAAAAGTGTTCGTTGTGGGCATTAACTCATATAATGTCTAGTCTTATCGCAAACAAAACACGTAACACTATTAGGCTTGGAGGTAGATGTGCTCTCAGACATTGGCTTCTTACCTTTATCAGTAATAGTAGCAAGTACTGCCACTCTTGAATTCAGATGGAGTCTGACCAGGTTTTTTGGCAGATTCTCCGATGCTAGCTCTAACTTTTCTTGCTGTTGTGGCTTTCATGCATTGTTCTATATCAATAGCACACTGAAAAGCCTCCTCCAGAGTGTAGACTTGTCGAGTCAACATCTTTCTTTTGACATTAGCTCGCAATCCAGCTCTAAATCGGGCAATAGTATATCGTTCATTTTCTTGTAGGTCACAACGAACCAGCAAGTCATCGAATTGACTCATGTAGTCAATGACACTCAATGAACGTTGCCTCAAATGGGCTAACTCATCATTGAGTCTATCTTAGAATGAGTATGGGAGATACTTGACTTTAAGGAGCTCTTTCATCTCCTCCCATGAAGAAATAGTTGGTTGTCCATTTTTATACCCTTGCCTTTCCAAATTAACCTAGTAAGTCTTCACATGACCTACCAATGTCATCTTGGTAAATCGAATCCTATTCAGGTTAGACATAAGCCGCCAGTCGAAAAATTGGTCCATGTCTATCACCCAATAAGCAAAACTTTTAGGCTCAAGTCGACCATCAAATGTGGGTGAGTCAATCTTAATCCTACGGGTTAGGTCAGCATCAGGGTCATGCTCAAGGCGTCTAGCATCTCCAGTCTCATGCTCGTAGCATCAAGGCATAGGCTCAAGATAAAGATCCTGACGATACAGTTGTCGAGGAGTAGGCATCCACGGAGGTCCTCTTTGATATAGGTTACAAGCCAGATAAGGATCATCGTATCCATATTGGACTCTACCTTCAACACCTTGGCGAGGATACGTTCCTCCTGGAGGTCCTATGGGCCAAGTCTGGCGTCTAGAAGAATGATAAAATTCATCACTCTTATAGAATAGATCATCACCTAAGAGGTCAGGATCGAGTGTTGTCTTAGGAGGTGGGACAACCATCCTAGGTGGATGGCTTTTGTGAGGCTCCAACGTGTTCTTCAGTAATACGTGGTATTTTTGAGGTAATGGTTTTACCAACTTTCAAGGTCGCTACCTCATTAGTTAAAATTTTAAATTCCTTAAGTTGCAATATGAGATCACAAGAAGTATTCTCAGCCTCATCATCATCTCGAAAACGTAAACCTACTACGGGTAGACATGGTAGACTAAAATACAATCCTAAAATCGACCTTAAACTAAATGAAAACCTAAGCACTAACCTAAGAATGATTCTGAGATAAACTTAGGCTTTGAAATCAAGCTAATGCAGCATGGGGATCAATTTAATGCGATCCATATGCTACTAATACTAAGTTAGCGCTTAAGTTATATATATATATATATCAATTACTAAATGCAAATGAAGAGATCAAACTAAGTTTCTTAAATTATATTAAATATAATATATATTTTTTTCACATACATATCATGAAATAATTGCGATGAATTAACTTTTAGTCCAAGCATATTCACAAACTCATGCAAATAAGATAATTAACCATCAAACTTCAAGATGTTTAACCGCATATATATTTTACCTTGAAATTCCAGCACATGATAATTCATCCAAACTATTTAATATATCAAAATCTTCACCAAATATGAATTTCACAATTCAGTTTAGAAGAGAAATGTAATATAAAAAAAACAGTAAATTTCACTCTCAATAACAAGCACGTGAAACTCAATTCCAACTAGAGCTTATGCGGAATCAATGACATAAGATCAAAGTATTGCAGGAAATGAATTCTATTCAAGAATATGAAGAAATCAGGATTTAAAGGAAATATCTAAACTAAAAATATCATCATAACAATACCATGAAATTGGAAACAGGGAAAAACACAGCAGGAATCAGGAAATTAAGAATCACTGTACGCAAACCAAGGAAATTCGGATCTCGAAGTCTCAGCCACTGCTGCAACCTTTGACGAAGCCGACTCTTCCTGTGAATTGAAGCCGCAGCCACCTGCTCGGCTCCGAACAATGGAGAAACGCCGTCACAGCCACCTACTGCGGCGTCAGCAACAAATCGACGACAGCTGCGTCGAGATCGATCAAACAATGAAGTAGTTCTTCTCACAGCTCAAATCAAGTAGATCACATCATCCCCCGTCTTAGCGCTGCATTCTTACTTTATAGAAGAAACTGAGAGTGAGAGAGGGTGCGGTTCACTTACTTGCGCAGGACGTGTGGCCGGCGGTTGGAAAAGATGATCATAGCTGGCGATTGCTTGCGTGGGACGCGTGGCCGGCGAAGAGAACAGTCGAACCCGGCGGAATCAGCGATGTGGATCGTGATCGAGCGAGCGAAAGCCATGAATGCTTCTCTGATCTGAACGTGCGAATGCTTCCCGATCTGGCTTACTGGCTGAAATTCCTTCTAGGGATTTTAGTTGGGAAATTATGATTTAGCCTAATTTTTTTTTCCTTTTACAAATAAATCCTTGCTTCTCTCAAAAAACTTAACCCATAAGGGTCTGTTTGTTTGTAAGGTTAAATTTAACAAGATTAAAATTAAACTTGAATAGAGATATTTTTTTATTAAAAGTTGTGAATGATGTGAAGTAAAGTTAGTTATTATGTTGAGATGTGTGAGGGATGTGATATAAAATTAGTTATTATGATGGGATATGTGAGGAATGTGATATAAGTTAGTTATTATTTTAGTAATGTGTGTAAGATGTGAAATAAAGTTAATTTTTAATATTAAATTTTATGTGTGATGTGATATGCCTGGTTAAAATTAAACCAGGTTAATTTTAAATGGCAAACAAACGGGGCCTAAATGATTCAAATTGGGCTCAAATCGAACTCGATTTGATTACAATTGAATCTTTTTGACTCCAATTGACTTGAACTGAAAATAAAATATATATAGAACTCATAAGTGGCCATTCCCACTGACATAACTCAATTTTTGACTCAACAATAATCCAAATAAAATATGCAGAAAATAAATATAACTATATACAAGATAACAAATTATTATAATCTACGCTCGTGATCGTAGATTATAACGTAGTCGCTGGAGCTGCTGATCTAGGTCTGCATCATGTGGCCTATGGCTTGGAGGGTTAAGTTTTCCGCCTATAGCACTTCGATCCATTGCTACAGTATGTCGACTTCTGCAACCAGCGCGGTGTTCTCATGACGAGACGTTTCCAAGCTCCTCTTGACAATATTCCGCTCCTTTTTTGCCTCCTTTTTGATCAGGCGTTTGCTCTCCTCCATCTTCTTCAATCAGTCCCCATGGGCAGAGATCTAGAAAGTTAGCTTTGCCTGCAGCTTGTTCTGAGCTGTGAAATCGGCGAGGGCTTTTTGGTGGCGCTCCTTGGCCTCCGCGTACTCCCGAGCCATCTTTAGACGCTCCACTTTGCAGGCCTCAGTCCGCTCCTTCGCGTGCCAGGTGGACCACTCTACCTTGACCCTCCAAGCCTCCAAGTCTACGCATTTCTATGGCAATACTCGAAAGGCCTCCGACAGCACATTTAGTTGGACCACCTCCCTCCTCATCTCATTTGCAACAAGCTCCATAACTGGGTGCCTCTCCTTCTCCGCAACCCTGGCCTTGTCAATCAACGTCTGGAGCTTACCTTGCAACCCGTCAGGCAAAGCAGGATTTCCTAGCGCTCGCCACCCGTGACAGAGAAGCCTATCTCTACGTCATTCCACAAGCTGCTAGTGTCTTCGCCAGATACTTCTTATCCGTGGTCAAGTCAAATGGGGCAAAGCTGCCGCTCGACCTCCTCTTCCACATTCTCCTCTCATGACGCCTCCGGCAGAGATTTTTCAATCCGCACCGCATCCTCCAACACGAGAAGGCCCTTCACTGGAAGTAACCTCTCGGGTGATGGAAGATGAACGATAACGACCTTCATCCACGGTGTGGGGTATGAACCGAAATTGACTCTTCGTCACAAAGGCCTTACCTGAAGGCAATGACCCCCCCCCCCCCATTTATTGTCTTCCTAACCAGGGAGATATGGACCTTGTTGACGAGTTATGATCGTCGCACCTTTCAGACGGCCTCCTCCTTATCATCCAAATGCAGCACTTTGGCTGCGCGAGAAAAGCGTTTCATCTATTTCGATCAACTCCACTACAATATCCATCAACGGGGAGTCTTCCAAGTCAATGGCGACCATCTCCAACAAACTGGCCACCTTTGATAGTATTCGCTCGCGTAGCCACATTAGTGTCTGCGACTGGTGGCACTGGCTTTAGCACCTCATTAGTCACCACAGCCTCTTGCAAAACTTGTTGCGTCGCAACCACCACCTCTTCCTCTGGCCGAGAGGGATCTTTGATCCAGGCTTTTTTCGTCACGGGCTCGGAATGCAACAGGCCTTTCTTCTAGCATTAGGCGAGGAGCCTCGTCAATGCCAAGTTTTTCTTCGGCGCCGTAATCAACAAAAGGATTCGCAGAAGAGTTTCCTGTCTTCAACAACCACTCGAGCAGACAAAAGGATGCAAATCAGATGGGTGACCTGCTTCTACACACAATCTCCTCATATACTTCTGCATGCCTGCCACGTGCCACATCGTCCTTAGTCAATCGTCTAGCGCACATCAATGTTCGTACTCGACAACAGAGGGGACTAATGTTTGGCGAAAAGTACGAACACATCACAACCGTGCACATGGCACGACATCAAACATCCAAATCTTCATCAGGCCAAGCCAATCAGACCATGTTTAGACGGATCATGAAATGCTCCACCCCATCCTTGGTTAATTTAGTCGCTAGGCATCAGCAATGAACCGTGCCCCAGTCTTCGTCTACCTGTTCTAGCAGAGCACAACCTACATGGCCAGGGCAGTACGACCAACTACCATCCTATCATTGTCAGTCCACAGCATGTTGTCTTATTGGCCTCCCATATCCTAAGGTGTTATGTGTAAGGAAAGTAACAGCATAAGGTCCTTGCTTATCCTTTCGTGTGAAAAGTCACATTCATCATACAAGAAAGGACGTTTGCCACTACCGCTCAGCTGACGTCTGGACTGCTCTCCCTGACACCGTGTAAGACCGAGCCAGCTTCCCCGCTGCAGGACCGGTGCCCTGGTGTTCGAACAGGACCGGTACCCCGCTGCAGGACTGGTACACATTGTCAACTAACGCCGTGCAGCTCGATGGAGGAGAACGCCTCTCCCTCAGGGTCTCCCTATAGTTTTATAAATACCAAAACTTAGCTATGGGATAGAGGGCTGGTACTCACTCTCAACAACCAATTCTCTCTTTCCCCAATTTATATTTTCTCCCTCAAGGGAACTTCAAACACATAATGGAACATTAACTGACTTGGCCGGTGGATGTAGGACTCATTTACTTTTCTACATTCTATTACTGATAAGCGCTAATCCACGATCTCTCTCTCTCTCTCTCTCTCTCTCTCTCTCTCTATCTACGGTGCCTACATGCTACGTGCGCATCGTCTGCTAGTAAAGCTCAACAGTCTTCCATTGAATATTAGATGGATCTTCAAAGATTTTAGTAGTTCATTAATATTTAAACATATTGTGCCAATATCACTTAAGAGTTATAGGGTACATATTTCTGTTTGAATCACTAACTTTACCTACACCTAACTCATTAAACATATTCTGACATATGAGCAACAAAACTTTTCTTGTTGGCATTTACGTATAGTTGGCATCCTCATCTCCATGTCATCTCAAGAACTTTACAACAAAATTTGGAGGAAATTAGCTCTAGGTTATGATTATGTCAAAGCCAAGGCCAATAGTCATAGGAGATTCATACAACTTGAGGTCGGAGGTCAAGGAATATTCAAAGTACTTTTTGAGCGACTCCTTACAGAAACCCCCAAGAAATTAGCTAGATGCATGGGTCCTCCAAAGTAGTTCGACATATACTAGAGAGTGCGCATGAGTTGGATCTACCATTAGCCTTTATTTGGTTCATAACTAAGATGGCCATGGCCTTTTTTTCAACTTTTTTATAAAAAAATATATAGTTTTTTTAAGATATGTATATGACAAAAAATAAAGTCAATTAATTGTGAGATATTAAATAAAATTGATTTATGTATTGAAAATTGTATAAGTTATTTTATTTTATTTTTAAAATAATCATAATCAAGTTGGCCACCAACCGAACGGAAGCTTAGAGATGGACTCCACTCCGATCTTTGATGTGGCAGATTTAATCCATTATCATAAGTCCACTCCCAACAGCTATGTCCCAAGTAGCAAGCTAGAGGATCAGTTAACGAGTTTTTTGCCGTCCGGGAGAACTGACGTGGAGCATTCCTAGTACCAAATGTGACCACCTCGTCGTACGTCGCTCAGGGACAACTTTCACCATCACTTTATTATTATATATATATATTATATTATAGGTTATTATATCATATATATATATATATATATTATATTTGAAATTTTAGGGAGGATGAGGAAGTTTGTGAAGTTGGTCTTCTATTTCAAACCTAGGCCCAAGTTTGCCCACTACCTCTATTTCTTTCATCCTTTGGATCAATTTGATCCAAATGGATGGCCAGATCTAGAGGCCCTTAAATTCATGGTGGGGATTTATTTTGTTAGATATCAATGGCTAGGATTAATGGGTTTTAGTATATATATATATATATATGATCAGTAGTGGGAATTAAGTAGTTTTCTTGAGTGGATTGGAAATCCAAATTTTAGAGAGGAGAGGGAGTTACCACACCAGCCAGTTGATGCCAGCGGTCTCTCGCCATCTTCGTTGTTGCCATGTGGGCTGCTGTTGCTGCCGTTGCAAGCAGCCTATCACTGCCCAGAGCAGGAACCTGAGAGGGATTATCATTGCTCTCCCAAAACCTTGTCAAACGTCGTTGCCTCACGACCATCGCGTGCAATGACGTTGCCGACCATCCCACCGATCTGCACCGCCGTCAGCCCTAGCAAGCCCGAAAGGGGCTTGCCCGATTGTTGTGCCTTTCCTTGCGCAGTCATTGGGTGCCGCCATCATCGTCACCCCGGTGTCATTGGCGCGCTTGCACCACTGGAAAAGTGAGATCCTGAGAGGAGTTCCTGTCAACCACTACTACTCTGTGTTGTTGTCGCGTCAATGCGTGGACTAGATCAACGTGATGGTCTAGGAGCTCGGTGCGACGCCGATCCTCTGCACAAGGTAACCATCAATTTGCGAAGGGTCGCTAAAAAAAAAGGTACACTTTCCCATACCTCTCAATCACAAAACATCTAACGTATCAAACCTTTTTTTTCCGAACTATGTATCAAACCAATTTTGTGTATGATTCAACTAAACAAATAATAAGTTCATTATCACTTCAAAAAATAAATTACGATAATAAAAAAATACTAACAAAAATGCAAAATAACTTTCAAATACATGCTAAACAATGATTTTATAGAACATACATGTACCTAAATTCAAACTTTAGAAATGCTGTTCATTTAGAAGTTCATACTACCTGAATATGATCCATTTAGACAAACAAACCCTTTCCAATCTTGAACATCAGTTCAAAAAATTGGAAAAATTTGCTTCAAAAAATTTAACAGCTGACTTTTAGGGAGAACATTTAACATTCATTTTTGTTAATGTTAATCCGAAAAAACTATATATATATATATTCCATTTTTACAAACATGTTTATCATTACAATCTTAGGAAATAGGAGTGTCAGGAAAAGAACCGACCCAAACTCGACCCGAAAATATTAGGCCAACTCATCAAAATTAGGGTTTGGGTTAGTTCTAGGTTAAGTAGAACTAACCCAAAGAATATCAAGCCAGGTTTAGGTTGTATATGAAAACCCAAACTCAACCCAAAATATGTACATTGAGCATGCACTAATATCAATAAATTATGGCACTTAGTGTCCAATCGTGAAATGACCCAAAGAATATTATGTCAAGCTCAGGTTTGACCTAAAAGCCCAAACTCAGCCAGAAATATGCACATTGTGTATGCACCAATATCAAGAAATTTAGCATTTAGTCAACCAAGCATTATCAAACTGCTACAAGAGATGTGGCAAAAATTAAAGTAGAGCTATGGAGATAAAGAGAATTAGGGCTAATCTTCTGTGTTGGTGAGGGCCTTCGCATGAATTTGGATTGAAACGTTGTTAGCATCTTCGCCAAAGTCATTGAGGAGGAGGCCTAGATTGGGTAATACAGAATCGAGTCGGGATTCCTCGACTTGGGGCCACAAGAAGTCAAAGGGGAAGAGGATTAAGGCAATGACTCAAGGCGGCGGCATCCACATGGGCAGCCATGGGAGAAAATTGGTTCCACTGAACCAATGGTCAAAGTGGATGAGGTACCTCGCAGCTAAGGCGGCATGATCTCATCTCCCTTCTTCATGTCATTCTTCTGCTTATGAGTTCTTTAATTCTAACAACTGCCCATTTTTTTCCAGATGAATCTGATGAAAAACTAGAAAGACCAGTCAAAGAGATTATATTCAAGTAATAACTTCAAGCTCAACAAAAACCCCTTATGGATTAAAAAAATTCTGAAGCATAATACAAGCCCTAAAACTACAAAGAGAAGACGATGTTGCTGTGGAGAACTTAAGTAATCCTTAACTCAAAATACATAACATTTACTTGAGTTTATTTAGTTATTTAAGCGTTGACTTTTTCTCTCATTAGACTTAGAGCACAATGATCTCATCTGGATTTCTATTGATCTTACGAAATATGTTTAAATTGTTCATCCATTTTTCTCTTTCCCCTGGTTAGATTTAATTAGAATGATAGACTATTTCTATGCATTATTTTAATCGTACTTTAGCATATTTACTAAATTAAATATGCTTTTTGGGCCTCAGAGAAACTGATTTTAGTTAAGCTTCTTTCCTAAAAATAGTTTGGTTAATTTTTGATTGTATACATATCTATTTTTTTCATTCATAATAAATGGCAAATAATTTAAATTTATTAAGTGATTTTTGGTTACAGTATTAAGTATTCAAAACTAATGTAAACTTAAAGTAATTTTTTCTTTCATTAAAATTACAATGTGGAAGACTGAAATGGTTGTTTTCATATCATAAAACAACCTATTGGCTTAATTTTCTTTTCAAGGTGTCTTTCATGAATTCATAGTTATTGAAACTAACAAGCTCTTATACATACCACATGATATATAATTTAAATACACTGATGTTCACATTAACATTTGTTTTTATAGTTTGAAATATAAATATGCTTTGTGTGGCTATTTGAAACTGCTCCTCTTTTGCAATCTTTGTAAACATGGTTTTGCATTTTATAGAATAGATGGAAGGAAGAGCAAGTTGTTAGTGAGGACTCTGATAAAATGTTCAATAATACTGATTCTGTTGAATTTAAGGAGGATAAAAGAGAAGACTAAAAGCTTTTGTATAGAGCTTTTTTGAAATGAAGCATTTAAAAGAGGATAAGAGAAATGTAAATGTAAAAAATATGAAATAGTTTATATTAGTGATAGTACATTTGGAACAACAAATCTGAAAAGACATACGAGTTGCAAGAGCACAGATAGACGTAACATGAGTCAAATTCTTTAACAATTAAGTTATGGCAATACTTTGTCTTCATCAACCCAAAGACTAAAATTTTCATAATTTGTTGATTGATGCTATTATCATGCATGATCTACCATTTCAATATGTCGAGTAGGTTGGAGTTAAAGCTATTCTACTTTATTTGAGTGAAGACTTGCAACTTATGAGTAGTAATACTATGAAAAATTAAATTTGAGAGAAAAATCTAAAGTTCGTGAAATACTAGTCTCATCATCAAGAAAAATTTGCTTAACTTCTAATTTTTGGACTTATATAAATACTGAAGGCTTCATATGTTTGACTATATATTTTATTGGTAACAATTGATAGCTACATAAAAGAATATTAAATTTTGGTTTCATACCTCCTTCTTATGATAACATGGCTTTATTTGAAAAATTGCAATCATTTTTGCGTGAATATGGTATCAATAAGAAGATTTTCAATCACTTTGGAAAATCCATCTGCTAATAATGTTTCAATTGATTTTTTAAGAAATTAGTTAAATTTGCAAAGAAGACTTCTATGTAATGGAGAATTCTTCCATAAACGGTGTTGAGCACATATTGTTAACTCGATTGTTTAAGAAGATTTGAAAGAAATAAACAATTCTATCATCAAAATTCAAGAATAAGTCAAATATATTAAAGGAATGCTTGATAGTACTATTTACTACAAACATGTTTGGATACATTTAAAATTTAGTGATTCAAGTTTCAAGCATTTTTCAAGCTCTTTTTTATGAGATCACTTGTATTTTCTCTGAAACCAAGTATCCAACTGCTAATTTATATTTTCCTTGTATATCTTTGGCTTATGCAACATTAGAGTGGGATATTACACTTGTCCACAAAGATATTGACAAAATTTTAAAAGATATTGGCATAATTACAATATGCTATTAGCTATAACAGTTATCTTTGGCTGCAGACATAAACTTCAATGCTTAGTTTGATGGTATAGGAGGCTTTATGAGATCTGCCACTACTGAGATTGAAATATCAAAGATAAAATGTTTTCATTGACTAGAAATTACTCTAAATCACAGTTGCTTCAATATTCGTTAGTATCAGTATCAATGAAAAAAAAGTCAAACAGTCAAAATCACTCACTCAAAATGTCACACTTCTACTAGAATAAAATCTTAGCTTTTTAAAAGCAACATTATTTTATTACTTGTTTTACATCAAACTATTGCTTTTCTATTCTTAAATTTAGTTTTGATTTATAATAATTAGGAATTTGATTCATTCAATGACGATGATTTCATTAAAAAGTTTGAACTTGAAATGTATTTGAATTCAATATCAATTTCCTGAAGTTTCTGCTATGGCTCAAGATATATTATGCATTCTTGTCCCTACTGTTGTACTAGAAAGTACATTTAGCAATAGCGAAAGAATCCTTGATTAGCATCATGGTACTTCAAAATAAAATACTGTTGAAATGTTGGTATGAACAAAAGATTGGTTATATGGAAATCAAAGCGTATCTATGCTTATTAGCCAGTATTCATGTGTTTTTGAGTAAATGTATTTTATCATAATATATTTTATTTTATTGATTTATTAAAATTAGAACTTGAGGAGTTCACAAAGAATGTGCTTGATTTAGATGTCAATGATAAGAAAGAAGAGCAATCAATTCCTAAAAATAATGAAATAATAAGACCATAATTCTGCTAATCATATTTTTTGTGGACTATGTCCCAAATTTGTTAATCATTATTTTGCACTGTAAAGGGCTATAGCTTATATTAGTTACTGTTGTTTTGTAATATGATATTACACTGAATGTAGTAGGCTAATAGTTATTACATCTTTTGGTACTTGCTATAGATTTATATAATGATCTTTAAGTAATTTGTCATTAACTTTTTTGCTAAAGATTAATAGATCAAAATTTGCTGTAGTTTTTTTGGTTTGTTTGTTTAAAGCCTATTCTTTAATTCACTTCATCTTCTATTTGTTGCATTTTAATTAAATTTTGCTCATACCACTTCTCTTCTTTGATATGATCATAACATTTTGAGGCCCTTTATGCTTAGGATAATATCTGGATTTTATATTACTTTGACTGTCTATTTCAAGCTTTTGGATTGAAACAAGGTGGATCTCAGAATTTCATAGGTTGCAAAGTGAGTTTCAGCATTTCATATTCGATCTTTTGTTCTAATTAAATTAAGATTTTATAAACAATCAATGTATCAAAGGTCATAGGTTGCACAACTGAGTTTCAACATATTTGCTTTTCATTTTACATTAAGACATTAAGTTGAACTCATTGGCTTGTCATTTTTACACTAAATTTTTACATTTTGATTTGTTTTGTAGACTTTACAAAGTTGAAAATGGAAGAACTTATGAAGAATGTGACCGCTTTAGCTTTAGTGTCTTTGTTTGCAAAGATTAATTTTAACAAAATTAAAATTAAAAGTTATATATGATGTGAAATAAAGTTATTTCATACCGTAGAATTGGACCACCAACAACCTTGGGATTAGGAGTCTACCTTACTTATCCACCTACTGAAAGAGATAACCATCTTTTTTGCAAAGTGTGAACAATATAATACAAGTTAGTTGTATGATATAAAATACAGTTAAATTTTAATACTATAATTTGTGTATGATGTGATATGTTAAGTAAAAGTAACAAAATTGTGATATGCCAGGTAAAAGTTAACAAAGTTAATTTTAACTTGGTAAATAAGCACACAAAATTTATGTATGATGTGACATATCAAGTAAAAGTTAACAAGGTCAATTTTCATCTAATAAAGCACACTATCAATAATGAGAGAGAGTGACACAAGAACTAAAGAATGTTGAAAATTAAAAGTGAATGGAGCTATTTTAGTTTTACTATGTTTTGTGATTAAATATTTGACTTATAATACTTATTCAAGGACTAATATGTATTTATGTTAAATCATGAGTCTTAAAAAACATTTGCTTGCATTTAGTTTAAATGTGCTACACCCTTATGCTTAAATTAGTTTTGGTTATGATGCTATAATCTAACAGATAAGATGATAACAACTTTTGATATTATGATAATAATTTTAAAAGAAAAGATGACACCAAGATATAAATATTATACATATTAGCTTGCAATTCTTTTATTGAAAAAGAATGCTTGCTATTCTTTTATTGAAAAAGAATGCTTGCTATTCTTTTATTGAAAAAGAATGCTTGCTATTCTTT
>JAEMOT010002180.1:128816-160484 GCA_019297695.1 Apostasia ramifera
CTTTGGAGGAATGCTCTAGAATCTAAAGGTTTGCATCTCAGTAGATCAAAAACTGAATATATGGAGTGCACATTTAGTCAAGAAAGAAATACTTATATTGGAGATGTGACAATTGGTGATCAAATTGTCAAGAAGAGTGAGCGCTTTAGATACCTTGGATCAATTATACAAAATGATGGCGAAATAGATGATGACGTTATTAGCAGGATTCAAGCAGGCTGGGTAAAATGGAGAAATGCTTCTGGTGTGTTATGCGATAGAAAAATCTCATCCAAAATTAAGGGTAAATTTTATAAAACTGTAGTAAGACCAGCGATGATATATGGTGCTGAATGCTGGCCTGCAAAGAAGAAACATACAAATAAAATAAATGTTGCAGAAATGAGAATGTTAAGATGGATGTGTGGATATACACGAAAGGATAGAATGAGAAATGAGTATATCCGAAAGAAAGTTGGTGTTGCACCAATTGAGGATAAACTTAGAGAAAGTCGGCTTCGATGGTTTGGACATCTCAATCGTAGGCCAATTGAAGCTCCAGTTAGAAAAATTGAGTTATTGGATTTTGCCCATGTACAAAGAGGAAGAGGGAGACCAAAGAAGACATGGCAAGAAACTATAAGGAGTGATCTTAGTTACTTAAACTTAGATAAGAATTTGGTAACTAATAGAGCGCAATGGAAACAAAGGATTCATGTAGCCGACCCCACCTAGTGAGATTAAGGCTTGGTTGTTGTTGTTGTTGTTAGATTAAAATATTCTGAGTCAGCTGCACTTGAATCTCACCAAATCATGAAAATATGTGTTTTTAATCTTCTTCTTCTCTCTCTTTCTTAGCACTCCATAGGAGACCTATCGATCCTACCAAACATCAACTACTCCAAACTAACTACTGGGTCATGAAGGACTGATAGAAACTACAAAAAAGTGGAAAAACTTTTAACTTAGAATATAAGAGAGACAGAGCAACAATCTTCAGAAGACACAAGAACCCATATTTACTCTCTTTACATTGAAAAAAAAAACATGAGAATCAACAAAGGGAAAGCGGAGGTATATTTCACGTAATCAAAACCAAACAAAGCAAGCAAAGCAAAATAACTATCAAAAATAAAAATCCACTAAAAACATGAATGCAACAATCCTTCACCTTCATCAATGTTCAGATGAGACCGAAAAAATAACAAAGAAACCGCCAAGTTTTCAATATAAATATAAGATAGAGGAAAAATAGGGGAAAACGAAACAATTGCAAGCAATCTAAGAAGGGGACATCACCTGTCCAGAAGCTAGCTTCGGCCTTCTTGTACATCTCCCAGAGCTTCCCGTACTTTACCGGGAACATGCAAAACCTCTGCGATTTCTCCATCAGAACGGGCTCCTCCACCACCACCTCCTCCTCTTCGTCCTCTTTCCCACCCCCATCTCCTTCCAACCTCTTCTTTTCCGAGCCCATCCCTTCCCTTCCTTTCGCTCCGGCAAACTCCGCGAGCTTGATATCCTTATGTCCTCTTGATATCTCACAAACCCCAAGTAAAACCCTTCGCGACCGCTCGAAGAACAAGACGAGGAACCGTGAAGTTCGGAAAAAACCTACACTTCTTTTATTTTATCGTCATATTTAAACTAACCGACCACTTTATCAAAATACAAAAGAAAAATGCATTTACATATATATCACTCAAAACTTTCAATATTACATTTAATCCCTTTCAAACGTTCAATAATTCCAAATTTATCAAAAAGTGACATATAATTAATATATAAAATTTTAAATAACATAAAAATAATTATCCAAAAAAACTAACTAACCAGTAAGTCCCTCGACAATATCCTGAAAATCAAACTGAATTAAAAATTGATTTCTAGATCAATTAGTGAATTAATATTTTTTTTTAAATAAATAAATAATATTTAAAAAATAACAAAATATTCAAAATAATAAATTTATTAATTTTACTAATTCATTATCATTATTAAATAATAAATATCATAAAAATAAATTTACTCATTATAATTTGATCTATAGAATTTAGTTTTGGCATCGATGAGATGCTATTTCGCATTATCTAAATATCTAATTAAACATTATATTTTAAATAATAATTTCAAAATTTTTATAATATTATTTAAACATCATAAAACTAAATAATTATTTTTTGTAAATAATACAACATAAAATTAAACCAAATTCTCTTTTACCTCAAAAATGTTTAAAAACTTAAATAGATTACTTTTTATGATATATAACATAAATTTTAATATAATAATTTACTTTATTTCACATACTACATCACTTTTCAATACAATTATTAACTTTATTTCTCGTCCTACATAATTTTTAGCATATTATTTTTATTTTTTATCATATATATATATATAAATATTGACGGAGAGAAACAAAGTCCTAAAAATTAGCATCGCGCAACATTTTCTAGCTCAAAACACTGACGCAATAAAAAATTTATGAAAATTCCTTAAAGTAAATAAATATATCAAAATGAAAAGAATAACATGAAGAGGCATTTAATTTAATATTATTTTGATGTTATGTCACGTTATTTAAAAAATAATAATTATTTAATTTAATGTCATAATAATATCTGAATTTTAGGACATCTATATAACATAATATAACATTAAGATAAAATTAAAACAAATGCCTCATTGTATATCAAATGGAAGTAACATGGAGCCTCTGATGATATCGGGGTAATGTGATCACTGTTATCTGACAAAACTCAACAAAATCTACCTTAAAAAAGAATCATAGAATGAGAGAGAGAGAGAGAGAGAGAGAGAGAGGCAAATTGTCATCTGGAAATCATAGCCATTACCAGGCTGACAGCAGTGAAAGAAACATACAGCCCCATGAGGCAGAAACCCCAGAATCTGGGCATCCTAAACCTGAACCAAGTCACCACTAAAAGAGAACCCATGAGAGTCAATAAAAGGAACACAAATGCCACAACAATGCTCACATGGAACTGGAGCTTATAAGCTAAAGGATACACCTTTGCGGTCTCCATAACCATTGCGGAGCCGAGCCCGATGAGCATGTTGAACATCGGGCCGGCAAAGCATCCAGCCATGGCGGTTGCTGGCTGCCTGGCCCGTGCCAGAGCCACATCAGCCACAAGATCGCCGACTGAATTCCCCCAAGCGAGTACTGTTAATCCGAGGATCGCCGGAGGCAGATTCATGATAGTTCCAATTGCTGACAAACAGTTTAGTAGTTCTCCTGCCAATGTTGAGATCCAGACCACACTCATCACAAATGAAGCGATAGCAGTTGGTGTCTGCTCTGTTTCTGGAGGTTCTTTCTCCAGAAAAAAGTGGAGTAATGCAAGAAAGCAGCTGATGAAGAGGACAATTGACCAAAGGGGGAAGTTCGAGTATGGGATCAGAAACACAAGTCGTTTGTCCATTGTGATGAAGGAGCTGAAGTAGTATAAGAGGATGATGGGGCAGAAGGCAATGTTAGCAGCGGAATAGAATCTGCTCCACTCGGACAGGGATGGTGATGGGATGGTGAGCCTCAGGAAATTCGCGACTGGAACTTCGCAAACACAAGTTATCTGCTGGCAATAAAAGAAGTCCAGATTCCAAAGATTATTTCTGGAAACTCATTTAATAGAAAAGCCATGCTAAAAGCAGGAATTTCTACAAGATATGATTCAATAAATGTGGAAAAGTGTAGAGAATAAACAAGGCCTTCATATATGAGTTGAAGTGGCTAATATGTAAATTAACATGCCCAATATATAAATCTCCTTTTTAAATTAAGAAACAACAAAACAATAAATAATCCTAAAACAATGAAGAAAATATCCTAGATTATCTAAGCTTAATTAGAATATATTGGTTTGGATGTGAAAGTTCCAGTCCAAGTATGCAGAAGGAAAACCAGAGAGAACAAGCCCAGCAAAGAACAATAAATTTACATGACTCAGCGACCTTGTTTGGTTTGAATATGTTTTTGAGACAGAGAAAAAAATTAGTATAATATTTTCACAAAGTTAATTATTTTATTAAAATGTGTTAATCTTTAAGGGTGACATCAGTGCATGATATAAAATAAAGTTGATTTTTAAAATTTGTATTTGTGTATGATATAAATAACCATAAAATATTAATGAAAGTATTTTAAAAGAATCTCGAAGGAAACACAAGAATCCTACTGAAGACAACCAGGAGCTACCTCGAAGGAACACGATGCACCTGTCAGGGATAGTAAGGAGACCTCATAGGAAACTCGAGTGCAATATTTGGTGATCATGTCCTTAGTTTGGCCATGAAAGCAATGATATAACCAAATTTCACTCGGAGCTTACGAAGGACGAGTTCCTACACTTGGCAATAAGGTATTTTGCCAATTTTTGTGACATCTAGTTAGTCAGGAATTAGGCATTGGCAACAAGGGAATCTTACCTTCTGGCAACACAATGGAGGGATGGACCCTAACACCTCAGCATCGACAATAAGCCCCTTTGTCTAGATGATGGTCAAGCATTAGTTTGGAACTATGTGTGTCTATAGGAATTGCCCGATTCTTGCTCTTGCAAACAATGAATGCCCTATGGATTGTTCATTGACATGATTGGAAATGATTCCTAGTTCCGATAATAAAAGATCCTAGGAAAGAAGAGAACATAAAGGCATTGTCAGAGGATTTCTAGTCTTGACTCGAGAGTGTTGAAACTTTGGTGATGTTGAGTTCATCAAGCGCACCATTTTGAAGGTCGAAAATGTTATTGGGGATTCTAGAAATGTTAGAGTAGCACCATAATAGTCATCCCGAGTGCCCCACAGAAAAATGAGAACATGATTAGTGATTTATCACTCTGCTACTTTCAGAGATCTGTCGTGCTCTTCCGAGACTTCCAAAAAGATGAGAGACTTAAATAATAATTACAAAAGATGTACATGCATGACATGTAACTCCAAGCTAGTCTTTAAACTTGGAAAAATGAAAATTACGACATACTACTATAGAGTAAATTCTAAAGATAATACTTTTAGCCTCTGTTTGTTTAATTGTTAGTTTTATTTTAAACTTAAGTAACGGCATTAAATAACACCGTTACCGTTATTAATTTACTGTTAAGTTTAATTGAAGCGGAGGAGTTGACGCGGAGAAACTGCGGATTTATGAGGGTTGTTGCCTCTCATAACTCTTCGTCCGACGCGATTTGCCCTAGGGTTGCAGGGAGCCTTTCTTACTGCGGAAGTTGAAGGTTACCGCATCGATGGCTTGGGTATTTACTCGTGGTCGGTAAGCGTCATTCATCATACAGTGCGCCCCCTTCTTCGTCTTCAAAATCTTTCCATCTTCGTACTCGATAGAGGTTTGTTGATCTTCACTTTACGCCCATCTTTGCAAACCTACGTCTTTCCTCTACATCTTCAGCGGTAAGTTGCTCGCAACTAATGTTCTGAACTTTAATTTTTATAAATAGAGTTTGTTTACAGTCCGCCACTACCTCACAGTCCCAATCATCTTGCCAAAAAACCCATATAAAGTTGTGAGAAGAAGCAAAACAATAAGAAAAACTAATTCTTCTACTTAAAGTGTGAATATCAGCAGCATGAATTTTCACACCAGCCAACAGCTGCTAAGGGTCTCTTCTTTATTTAAAAAACGTTGTCTTTCAAAATGAAAATTTCCAATCTCACTTTCTGTGATACGAGCTTGCTGGATATCATTTTCTAAGGTTTGCTCTATCAAATTTTTTTCATTCTGATGTTTTTCCGATTTTTGATTTCCCCTTTCACTGTTTTGAACTATAACGAAACTGTTATCCTTCTCCTCTTGAAAATTATGAATATCTCCTTTCTCAACCACTTCCTCTTAGTTTTAACTAGCTGAACTCCATCGTTATTAATCAAATTCTGCTTTTCACTTAGTTCCATTCTTTGATTCATATTCCCAGTTGTTTCAAAGTTCTTCCTCCTTTTTCCTTTTCTGGCTTCATCACTCAGCATCATCTTGTTTTTTTCCACCTTTAATTCTGGATTTCTCAAGAAATAATTGTCCAAATTATGTCTAAGCTTAAAACAATGACTACAATAAAGGGGTTTATTTTCAAAAACAACCTTTTGAAGATATCTGTCTTTGCCTTCCACATCCACCCAAAATTCCTCCATGTGCTTTATACTGACATCCATTTCCACTAAAACTCTGGCTGAACAAGGTTTTAGCGTAATCCTTCTTTGACATTCGCTCCGCTGGAAAAATATTTCTGTCAAAAGCCGATTCTTTGTATATGCATGATTGTTTAAACATGTTTAACAACTGAAAGGAGCTGGCCATATTTGGATGTTTTTGGGGCTTCATTGATGGAAAATTTCTTGACCAGATAATTATTTCATATGATACAATGCGACATGATTTATGAATACCTCTATGATTTATGTCGTGGCTGATGATAAGGGAAGTATCCACTTCATCAATATGTAGGGCTACTTCGCATGCAAGCAACTATGAAACAGATCACATTTACTCATCGAACTCACATGGTCTGCTAATGCTGTATTTTTTTCATTACGCTAGGGGGTCAACTGTTAATTGCTTGCTTTCTCCCATGTTTGTTCTTTCGATTTTAGGATTATGTTAAGTGGAGTAGCAATTTTAAATAGCTGAGAGGGTTAAAACCTGCACGTCGAGCTCTCTGTTGTGGTACTTCAACGGGGCATATTTGGATGATTTTTTAGGCTACATTGATGGGAAATTTCCTGACCAGATAATTATTTCATATGATGCAATGCGACATGGTTTATGAATACCTCTGTGATTTATGTCGTGACTGATGATTAGGGAACTATCCATTTCAACAATATGTAGAGCTACTTCGCATGCAAGCAACTATAAAATAAATCACTTTTACTCATCGAACTCACATGGTCTGCTAATGCTGCATTTTTTTCATTAAGCTAAGGGAGTCAACTGTTAATTGCTTGCCTTTTCCCATTTTTATTCTTTCGATTTTAGAGTTATGTTAAGTGGAGTAGCAATTTTTCATAACTGAGAGGATTAAAACCTGCACGTCGAGGTCTCTGTTGTGGTACTTCAGTTACCCTTACCTCAGGTCACATTAACTCTGATTAAATTAAGCCAAAATGAGTTCTACAGTTCAGAGTTTGCCAGATTGTGAATCATCTACTGATACGGTGGAAAGTAAACCACTATTATGTAAGGAGTGTAACGATAAACTTCAAAAAAGACTCATTACCTATTATTACAAAGGTTAATTTGTTAGGTTAGTTTGTTACTTTATTTTATGCTTTCATTTTGCTTTCTTAAGATAATTGGTTACATTTTTTCTCTAGTTAAGAAGAGAACAATGAGTCGACGAGAGAAAGGAGCCGACCAAGCTGGACAAGGCTCAAAGGAAAAGAAAAAAGAAGATGTTGTTAGAACACAATGGACCGATTTAGAGAGAGATTACCTTATTGATTTAATGTTGGAGGCAGACAAGCATAATGATCTCGAGGGTTCACAACCAAACTCCCCATCAGTTTGGAATCAAATTATTCAAAAATTAAATAAGAAATTCAATGCCAACTTCTCCAAACAGAAGGTTATGGATGTATGGCACAATTTGAAGACAAAATGGAAATGTTACCATGACTTAAAGGAAAAAAGTGAATGAAAATGGAACGAAATCTTGTGTATGCCTGATGTAGAGCCGGAATTATGGGATGAGGTGTTAAAGGTATGCAATTCTAATGATGATACATTTAATTACAAATATGAAAAAGTACTCTTAGGACTGATTGATTCTTTGAAATTGACTGTAGAAAGATGCAGAGTATAAGCAATGCAGGCTTAGTGGGTTTATCCATTTTAATAAAATGGATATGATTTGTGCCAAAGATAGCGCCAAGGGTACTATGGCAACTGGTACGGTCCGTAGAGATTATTCAAGTAGGTTGGAAGTAGAGGCAAATACTCAAAATAAAAAAGTAATTAACATCGAAGACCAAGCAATCAACCAAGATGAAGAAATGTCAGTGACAAGTAGTGGAAGTAAGACGACTTTACAAGACTCTAGTTCTGGGAAAAGGTTGGCATCCACGGAGACGACAGATTTTATAAGAAGTAAGAAGGTGCGAGGACTTAAGAAAGAGTTAGACGAGAGGCAGAAAATCATTTATGTTCAAAGAATTGAAGCGGTGAACAAATGGGTTGAGAATTATACTTCCAAAGGAGGGATCGTAGCTGCAACCGAAAGGTTGCGTTCAATTCCAAAGCTCTCCAGCAAGGCGTTCATTAAAATGTTGGAAAGCAATAAAAATGTGGAGAATAGAGCTACTTTCATGTCTCTTACAGACGAAGAACTCCACGCATGGGTTGAACATATTTGCAACTCCAATCCAGCCTTTGCTACGACTCCAATTTGGATTTAACTTAGTTGTTTTTATTTTTTTTTTTTCTGGGCGGTTTTTGGCGACTGACAGTGCTGAAATATAATTTGAAAAGTGCTAATGATGTGACATGTTCTTGGTAGATTTCTGAGATGCACTTTTGATAATTGTGTTTAGAAGAAATATGACTAAAATGTTGTAATTTTTCTGAGCACATTTATACATGTGATCCATTTGGGCTTATAGTTTGATTGACCTCTTAAATAATTTGGTATACTGCTGAATACAAATTAAGAATGAGTTGGAAATAACGTTGGTGATGTTTTTAAAGAATCTGAAATGTTCTGACGGTTTAAAAGTGAGTAGAACGCATGTAGATAATACATTCCTCAAGCTCACTTTTGGTATTTGCCGGTCTAGTATTGAGCTGCATTGAATCAGAGCTTCACTTTGGTCTTCTTGCTGGGTTGCTTTACCTGTTTCATGATTTCTACTTTGTGATGAATAATTACTGATTCATGTATTTTTTTTAGAGCAAATTCCTAAATGACATGATGCTTTGAGGGTTTAATAACGTTGATGATGTTTTTAAAGAATCTTAAATGTTTTGATGGTTTGAAAATGAGTGGAGAGCATATCAATCATACATTCCTCAAAATACCTTTTTGAACTTGTCGGATATTGTTGTTGAGTTACATTGAAGCAGCCCTTACCATGGTCTTCTTGCTGGGCTACTTTACCTGTTTCATGATTTCTGCTTTGTGATAAATGATTCCTGTATTTTTTTTTTGAAAGCAGATTTCTAAGTGACAAGTTGCTTTGAGGGTTTAATAATATTGGTGATGTTTTTAAAGAATCTGAAACGTATTGACGGTTTACAAGTGAGTGGAAAGCATGTAGATGACACATTCCTCGAGCTCACATTTTGTATTTGCCGGTTTTGAGCTACATTGAAGCAGAGCTCAGCTTTGGTCTTCTTGCTGGGTTGTTTTACCTGTTTCATTAAATCTGCTTTGTGATGAATAATTACCGATTCATGTACTTTTGTTTGAGAGCAAATTTCTAAATGACATAATGCTTTGAGGGTTTAATAACGTTGATGATGTTTTTAAAGAATCTGAAACGTTATGACGGTTTACAAGTGAGTGGGAAGCATGTAGATGACACATTCCTCGAGCTCACATTTTGTATTTGTCGGTTTTGAGCTACATTGAAGCAGAGCATCGACTTTGGTCTTCTTGCTGGGTTGCTTTACCTGTTTCATTAAATCTGCTTGGTAATGAATAATTACTGATTCATGTACTTTTGTTTGAGAGCAGATTTCTAAATGATATGATGCTTTGAGGGTTTAATAACGTTGATGATGTTTTTAAAGAATCTGAAACGTTCTGACGGTTTACAAGTGAGTGGAAAGCATGGTTTACAAGAATATCATCAAAGTGTTGAGCTACATTGAAGCAGAGCTTCCCTTTGGTCTTCGTGTTGCGTTGCTTTACCAATTTCATGATTTCTGCTTTCTGAGATGTACAATTGGTAATTTATGTTCTCTTTTTTGAAAGTAAATTTCTAATTAACAAATTGCTTTGAGAGTTCAATAACGTTGGTGATGTTTTCAATGAATCTGAAACGTTGTGATGGTTTGAATGTGAGGAAAAGCATGTCAATCATACATTAATTAAGCTCATTTTCATGTTGTTTCACAGTAATGTAACTTGATTATATTTCATTTATCAATTTCCTGACTTTCACCAGCAATTTTCTAATTATATTTCTGACTCCTTTATTTTGGCATGCTTTTTGGGCAAAAATGTCTTTACAACTATATTGGTAACATTGATGATATTCTTAATGAATTTTTGGTTGGTTATTTCTCCTGCATGCAGGGTAAACTGACTAAATTATACTTTTCTTTTTCGGAGCCACTGTATTTCATATTTCAGTACTTGGGAATGTAGAAGTGTTTTCGTTCTCCAAACCATGTTTATGTATTGAGTAATGTTGATGATGTCACCTAAGCATTCTGAAATATTTTATTGGTTTTTTAAGGAATCAAATAATTATTTATCATAAGAGTAAAGGTAATATTTATAAAGACTATAATTATTATGTTTTTGGATATTTCTTTATTTATCAGACTTGTACATGCTGATTTAATTAGGGCACCAGAAACCTTGTTTGAAATGAATACAAGTATTCCTATTATTGGTGGACATGTTGAGTTCTTTGAGTTCATGGCGTTAGATGAGAATGAGAAGTGGCTTGAAGACTACATACTATCCGAATCCATTCCTCGGCAGCCACGTAAAATGTATAATCGTCCATTCAGTGGTTTGCAAAATTTAGAGCACCTACTGCACAACGAGCATCCTAAAGTTCTGTTCAATGTCATGCGCATGGATTCTGATGCTTTCATAGCCCTACGTGACATTCTGGTTTCAAAAGAATTATTGACTGATTTACGCCATGTACCCGCGATCGAGCAAATTGGTATATTCATGCGTATTATTGCATTTGCAGCAGGAGATCGAGAATGTGCTGAGATGTTTCAACATTCTCTTGAAACAATCAGCAAATACTTTAATGCAACTCTATAAGCCATAATTGCAATAACACCAGAGCTAATTAAGTTACCTGATGCTAATACCCCATGTAGCAATAAAGTACGTAGGGATTCGCGTTTTTGGCCACACTTCAAAATAAGTGCGACTACTTTTAGTATGATTAATTTATATATAAGCTACTCAGTTAGATTTTCTCTAATTGTAATTTAATTTGAGTTGCAAAACTGCTTAGGGGCTATTGATGGAACATACATCTCAGCAATCGTTCCAAATAGTAGAAAACCTGCGTATCGTACCAGGAAGGGTACAATTGCCCAAAACGTAATGGCCGTTGTTGGATTTGATGAGATGTTCCATTATATAGCAACCAGATGGGAAGGTAGTGCTTCAGACATGCGTGTGTTGCGATGGGCACTTGATTTTGGAGAATTTATTGTACCACGTGGTGAGTATACATTTTTTGAATTATTCTGATCATTAATAAAGTAATGACAAGTTAATTTGAGATTGCATTTGTTAATGTAGGAAAGTATTATCTAGTTGATTTAGGCTATGTAAACACTTCAAAGTTTTTGGCACCATATCGAAAAATGCTCTATCATATTGGAGAGTTTCGGGGACAAAATGCTAGACGTTACAGAAATAAAGAAGAAAAATTTAATCACAGACATGCCTCCCTTCGCAATGTGATAGAGAGGTCTTTTGGGATTTTGAAGCGGCGCTTTGCAATTTTAAATACAATGAAGCCATTTCCACTTCAGACTCAAAGGGATGTTGTCGTTGCTTGTTTCGCACTGTATAACTTTATCGCACGTTATTCACTTCGCGATACCCTATTTCATCAACGAGACAGATGAACTCGAGCCCGACTTAGATGATGTTGAATTAACTGAGCAACAAGAAGAAGCACAAGACCATTCTCGTGTTGGTGATCATCGTTTAGGTGATGCTCTACGCAGGGCAATTACTGATGACATTTGGGGACGTTAATGTAATTAGATTTGTGGTACATATTTTTTGGTAGTCTTGCTGCTCTCACTGAAGAGGTATCATATTCATTCTATTATTCATAGATTATACATATATAATATTAATATTGGTTAACATACTTTTAAATATATATTATTGTATCTAACATTTGTGTTTGCAGATGGCTATTTATGTGGTTTTGGAAGGTCATCGTCGTGGAGTGTATTATCGGTGGGAGGACTGTTTCGCACAGGTAAATCCCTATCCTAGGGCGTTATATTTCAAAGTGGCATCGAGAGCGGAAGGTGAACGTCGTCTACAACAACATGTTTCAAGGATTTTGCAAACAAGTTCAGGAGCATCTACTTCGTCCATGACCAACTTGACTGTTGATCAGCTGCATGCTACTTCCTGCGACGACACCAATGTTAATGCTATTACTGCAGCTCTTTTGGTCAGTTTACTTGTTGGACTCGCCCTGGGACCTTCTCGTAGGATCGAGTGACTTAGTTACATTCCGTTATGTTCGAACATTAGCAAGCAATAGTGTACATTGATGATGTTCTCAATGCACTTGTCGCTGACTTTTTGTTATTTCTTTTGTATGACTCGATTCATCTTTTTTGGGAATCATTATATCAGAGAAGTAATTGCTAGTATAATGTTTGTTTGAGTAGTAATTATTTCAAAAATGCATATATTATTGGAATTTAATTTATCAGATTTTTATTTGTAATTTTGCATATAAAAATTTTAATAACTTTTTATTTACACAAAATAAATTATGTTGAAAAATGCGCATACCATCAAGTTTTACAAATATTTTATAATTTTTATAATTATATGTTGCAGATAAGTGAAAAAACACTTTTAATAAATAACAGTTTTATTTTTACCCATCATACTTACAAACAAACACTTAAAATCACATAATTTAAAATTAACCTTTCAGTTTAATTTTAACTTAGTTTAATTTTAACCTACCAAACAAACAGGAGCTCCGGGATAAAACCCACTGAGGTCACCACCACTCCAGGCCCATGTGTTGGGGCTACATTGGGCTTCATAAGTTCATAAGCATGGGTCCAAATACACATCAAATGATTTATGATCCCTCCCAATTTAGTTTGAACTTGCTAACTCCAAGCTTGTTTCCAGTGAGACAACATTTTTTGGGAACAATATTACCTGGGAAACTCTAAAGAATTGACATGACAATTGTAGTATAATCCGTTGCAGCAATTCTACCCAAACCTTTTCACACTGCCATCTCTCAGACACCTTCAAGGAGGTTGAAGTCAATAGCATTGATTTGTCATTCTCTTTCACGCAGCGTTTGAGGTCCTTCAAGTCAAAAGCTTGCAACACCCTAGATCCTTAGGGAATAGTATTAAGTTTGACCAAAGTGAGCACCTCATTGTCAAAGGCCAACAAGAAACAAGATTCCTGAATGACCGCAGAAGCTAACGAGAAATAAGATTCATGAATGACCTCAAAATGAGTGTTAGAGGCCCACAAAGAAGTTCTCACTTAAGATGATTACAAGACTGGATATACTTGCATATTTTAAGTGAAGGATATCTTAAGTAAATTCAAGCTTAGCTGGCCGTCCCAAGATATGAGACGTAACTTGTTACTCTTATTCGTGATAACTCAAATACTTACTGAAGAGCATCATGAGCTATCGTGGAAGGGCAGGCTTGGCTATCCCTAGGTTTCATGATTGAAGGGAGCTCCAAGTATCTTCATTGAATCTAAATGGTTAGAGACAATGGCTCAACTCAGGACTGATCAGGCGTGGGATATGGGTTCAAAGAATCAATCCAATTCATCTAGATGCCATGTAAATGGTTGAGATGTGTAATGTTTCATTGTAAATAGGTTCTGTGGTTAAAATACAAATGAAAGCTGCTGAGATACTTAGAAATAAAATTATGGAACCTCAGATTATGTACAGAAGGTTTGCACTAATAGTGAACATAGATTTAAGTCAAAAATACAGTTTAATCACCACATATCATTATTAAAAAGAGGCTGCTACTATAAATCTTAATTATAGTAAAAATCGAGTAGAATTTTAGTTAAAAGGGCTTGACTTGACTCCAAATTTTTTTTATATCAGAAGAAATACATATGTAAACACATTGGCTAAATGCTATTCCTTAATCCCTATAAACTAAAAAATGTCTATGCGTAATATATGATGATGAAGATGATCTAAGGTTCACAAATAATGCAGAATTTTGGGATTGTAAAGTCGAGTGATGCCATATGGTGATGAATGTTGGCCTACAAAGTAGAAACTTATAAATAAAATAAGTGTTGCAAAAATGAAGATACTAAGGTGAATAAGTAGGTATACACGAAAGAATAAGATGAAAAATGAGTGCAACCATGAGAATATTAGAGAGGCCTTAATTGAGGACAAGCTCAGAGATAGTTAATCAGATGGCTTGAACATATAAATTATAGGCTAATAGAAAATCCAATAAAAAGAATCAGGTTATTTGATCTTTTCCATGTAAAAAGAGGAAGAGAAAAACCTAAAAAGATATGATAAGGAGTTATAAAGAACGATTTAAAATACTTGAAGCCAAATGAGGAATTATATTTGATAGCGTGTAGTGGAAACAAAAGATTCAAGTAGGCCACCGCACCTAGCGAAATAAATGCTTAGTTGTTGCTATTGATTGTAAAGTGGAGCACTTATAGCAATTACTGGAGGTCACTAAAGGCAATATTATAGACAATTCAACTTGAAAAAAATAAAATATACTTCAATAACCATTGAATTTTAAAAAATTTTAAATTTAAAATAATGTCATAAACTTTATTTAATTGCTTCTCAACTTGTCACAATTTATTTAAATGAGATGAGAGTTTAAGTATATATCAATAAATTAGTTTTAATTTCAATTTAAATTCAACTCAAAATCAATTAGCTCAATGTAAACGAAATTCAATTGATAATAATACAAATATTGTAATATAAACCCAAATATACTGACTTGATCAAAATAAATATATACTCTCCTCTCTCCAAATCTCTGACTAAATAAATAGATAAAATAAAAAATACCAAAATCGTATCCTTTTTGTAATATGAGCTTAATTAAGGTAAGATAAAACATGATCAACATCTAACAGAAGTAAAGAAAATATCAGTTGAGGTAAAAAAATAAAGTCACTAGTATTTGTAAGACTGCCAAAAAATGTCACCCTAAGTAAATAATGCAGCAGTTTATGGATATCAAATCTTTTTCTACTGTCAAAACATTTGTGTGCGTGAAATATTTTGCTATACTAATTGCATAACCCAGTGTATTTCTCTTGCAATTTTAACGTTCAAGTCTATGCATAAGTTGTATTTTATGTACGAAATATTTTGTATTTTTATTATGTGAACTGAACTGACTGTTCCAATATTTTTTTTCTAATTACTAGTATCGAAAAATATTACACAAGTATCAGACAAATATCAAATTTTAAAAAAATAAAAATAAAAATTAATACGCCACATGACGTGATTGATACATATAAGTAAAGTATCAGGGAATATTGCTATTTGATATTGATACGATACAAATACGTTAGACTTTACAAAATATCGGAGCTTCATAGGTTATTGCTTATTAGTGCCTCCAAAGTCCTGAATCTATATCTTCGTTTTAAAATATTCAAGTTTTTCACTTAGCGAGGGATATAATCACCATATATATTCAAATCAAATTTAGTGCATTCACTATTTGACTTGCTTCTCCGTCAAGGTAACTTGTACTTAAGCTACTTTGCCTTAAAACCAAATGATGGACTAAATTATGAACATTTTTGCTCAAGTTTCTTGGAGTATTCATGATGAATTTCATAACTAATCAGCACCGATCACCATATTTGCAACATCCCGTAATCCAAAAACAGAGGTATTATTCGCTTTAACTTTAAAGAACTACATGACTTAAGCACTTCCTAAGAGGTCACCTATCTCAGTACTATTCCAGCATAAGCACACTTAATTACAGAGTCTTTCATCATTAGCTTCACAGTTTTGCCCAAAAAAATGCATCTACTATTTGGGATTATATTATTTACTTATTTCTTTCAAATGTGGGAAGATTCATTTCTATGCCTCTCTACCTCGGGGCCTACCAGGAGCTGCTCCTTATTCGAGTAATTCCAATTCACTCATATGAACATCACCCTGGCGATCACTCCCCACCCTCTTCGGTCCCGAGTAGTCAAAATATTGCTGAAGTAAAGTCAGTCTACTATCTCCTTGATCATAATTGTCTTTTAGCAACTTTCTCTTTACTGCTAATTTGATGATGCATTACTAGGATTCTCTACTAGAGTGAATGTTATACGTGGAGATTATCCTGTAGGAATACATTACTATTCTCATGATAAGACTGCAGATAACCATGAATGAAGTTTACAAAATAAAGCAAATTTAATGAGCATTAGCTTCACCATGCATCTGAAATCTTGAATAGGAATTTTCCTGATCGTTATTTAACCTCATAAGTGTAGCCAATCCATTAGATTCTTCCTGTTTAAGTTAATCTGATGTGATGCAGTAAATCATGCTAATATGCTGAAACATAATCCTATTGGTACTTCCAAATATTCCAAACTATTCCTAATATGTGTATCCAAGAATAAATACAGATCTACACGAGCAATCTGTAACAATTTTGATGAAACTATTCAACCTTGGGAAATAGCAATAGCACTACCATTAATTTTTGTTAGCAAGTTATATATATATAAATATATATATATATAAATATATATATAAATATATATATATATATATGGGATGAGCCAAGAGTCAGCAAAACTATGTCAAGCTTCCCTTTTCAAAATCTGGACATATAAAGGAGATGAATTCTCAGGGTGCTTGCAAGTTTACATAAGGATGCATCAACGAACGTTCAAGATTTGATGAAGCAATGACTTGAGATATGAATGAGAAGCAAAAAAACAATACATTTTAAAATTACTAATTATATGGTGTTTGGAATCTAGCAAAAACAAAGGAGAACCCCTAAATGGAGCTAAAATAACAAAATTGACAATGGCCAAAAGTAGAAGGAAATTAATTTACAGGATGAATATCATAGTCTATAATTCTAGTGCATTTGTACAACAATTCAATTGAATTCTAGCAATAAAGTAAATAATTGTATGAAAAACCATCATGGAAATGACTGAACAATTACAACTAGGCATGAGGAGTATATCCGTGGCAGAGTCTCTGAGGATATTCAGGTTCAGGGGAGGATACAATTTACACCAATGTGTAAAATAAAGAAAGATCAAGCATTTTATGATTAGAATCAAACTAAAAAATATTCAAATGATAACTATACTAGCAAAAGATGCATATATTTGCTAATTTCTGCTCTTCTGCTTCCATGCTTGAATATATTATTTTTAATAACAGACGTGATATTACTTCAAAGAACTCTACTTTACTAAGGCTAAAAATCTTAATAGTATCTCAATCCATCTACCAAGATTTTGGCATCCACGGACCAGGAAAGTGTTGAGAAATTGGAGAAAACTGGAAAAATGAGAGGGAGCAAGGAGAAAAAAGATGAACAAACACATGGACCTTCATATCCCAATCATAGAACGCAAATTTGGAAAGATTTAATGTAATGGCTGGAAAAGAATGTAACAATATCCAAGTGATCTCAGGTTACATTAGCTTATGATGACACAATTTGTTCTCTTTATATGGTAATCATGAAGGAGAGCTCCTAAAAAAGTTGTTCACATTGAATCTAATAGCAATTAATCCATTTCAATACAGTGCTGTGAGAAGTATATTCATCAGCTTGAAGCATCTCATCCAATTATATAAAATCAGGCCATGTAGACAATCTAAGAAGAATTCTGATTAAACTAATAGGGTATTTTAGTAGAAACTACAACATGCACATTCCTATTTTGAAGAAAATACAAATTAGATCCTTCGAAGTACTAAAAAAAATAATGAAAACCCATAATATGGGTTCATTTAGCTTTTGCTGCAAAGGCATAGTTAATTCCATCAGAATGTAAGAAAAACGTCAATTCAACAGTGTTGATCAAGATTTCTAACTCTCAATTTGGACTGTACACATGTCCATCAAAATTTATAGGCTGACAGTATAGACGAATTTGTCAAGCAGCTTTGGCATACGAATGTAACGGAAAGCCTAGTGAACAAATGGACAGGCCACTCTCAATTAGGACCGTACGCATAACCATCAAAATTTATATGCTGAGAGGATGGATGAATTTGTCGAATAGTTTCGATGAACAAATGTAGCAGAAAGTGTGGCACACAAATGAATAGGCCCAGCAAATAGAAGTGCAAAATTTTGTTGCAACAAAATTTTGTCTTCCAAGGAATAAGAAGATCTAAAGATGCTAATCAAAGCTACTGACACTGACAACCTTTTGATTGTCTCAGAAGGTAAGACTAAATGAGATAAACTGCCCACAATTCAGTCACTATCATCATTTTTTTTACAGAGAGTTACTATCATCATTACATTTTATCGCCTTATGAAATTATAAACACCAACGTAATGCAGTGAAAGGAAAAGGGACCTTTCTTGGATCTAAATATGGACTCTGTAAGCTCCTCCAGCCAGAGTACTTCACAAGCAATAGGACACAAGAAACGTGCTTTATTTTCTTACTATTTTTTTGTTCTACATTGTAATATATGCATCCATTGCAATATCTATCTATACTATAGTGGGTACAAACCACCATCATTGTCATCATGGGTTTTTCTTGATTTTCACAGGTTTTCCATGTAAAAAAGATAATGGTGTTTGGTTTCTCATCTCGTTGTTCCCTTACTACTTTTTCTTTAACGACTCCCTTAAGCCTTTGTTGACCCTTGTTGACCATATTTTCAGTCAACAAATAGCAAATGACATTGTGAACAGAAGCAAATGAAACAAAATTTACTCGGCCAACACTTACCTTACCAAGCAATTCACAAACTCCCAACAAAGAATCGACAGGTTTTTCTTCCCCTACGTTCTGCACAGCCTCTCTCGATTCCCACTCCGGCAGCTTTATCATCTCTTCCTCTCTCCCTTCCCTTCTCTCCACACTGGAATCCATCCAGAAGACAAGCCCAACGAAGAAGACATAAAAGGCAATCAACCCAACAGCCTGCCAAAGGAAGATCTCCGCGCTTAGGTAAATGTAGAACATGGCGGAAGCCGCGAGGAGGTAGAAGAAGACATCACGGATGAATGGCGCGGGTTCAAGGGGGAAGGGGGAAGCGGGGGAGAGGGCGGCAACTGCGCCGACGACGAAGGAAGAGACGAAGGCACCAGCCGAAACGACAGCTGCGAGGCCGGTCCGTGGTTGGCCGGTTTGAAGGGCGGCAACGGAGGCAAAAAGGTCGGGGGCGCCATTACCAAGGGCGAGGAGAGTGACGGCGGCCATTGAAGGGGAGAGGCAGAGGCGAGCCGAGAGGAGGGAGACGGCGGGTGAGAAGCGGTCGGAGGCGGTACGAGCGAGAAGGTGGAAAAGGAAGAGGAGGAAGAGAGAGAGGGCGGGGAGGGAGAGTGAAGGGAATGAGCTTAGGAAACAGAAATGGAGGGAGGAATAGTTGAAGAGACCACCAGAAGAGGCGCAATTGGAGCGGGAAAAGGAGCAGCGCTCGGCCGGTGGGAGGCGGAGGACGGCGGAGCAGGGCAACTGAGGAGTAGGCGCAGAGGAGTGGAGGCGGCGGCGATGGCTGGGATCGGAGGGGGAGGAGAATAGGGAAGAGGGGAGGAGGAGGAAGAGGAGGACGGATGAGAGGAGGACGGCCTTAATGGAGATGGGATTGAAGGAGGAAGAAAGAAGCCGACGACGCCGCCGCCATGCCATCCGATGCTCGATCGGAAGAGGAGAGGTGAGCGATGAAGCGCCTAAACTTTAATAAGACCAGTTTTTCATTCTTAAAAACTATAAATAGTTAGTTGAGATTAAAAAAACGTTAATTTATTAGTTAAATCATATCAAAAAAATTTTAATGTGTTAATTACAAAAAATAGTTGATTTTTTTATTAAAAACTTAGTTAATTGCTCAATTAAAAATAATTAGAAAAAGGTATATATATATATATATATATATGTTTCCAGTGAAGGAGTAGACTTATCTCCTAAGTGACTTCTTAAAAAAATTATATATTTATATATATATATATATATATATAATTCAAAATCTTAAATATTATATTTTTTAAAACACATATTATTTTATAATTTAAATTCTATAAAGGAGTTGAATCTATTAGAAGGAATTGCACAATGTAGAGGCTCGACCTATGCTTTTCATTTTTTAATATCTTTCTTCGACTTTTTCATCACTTTTTCCTACTTTAACCTCCACAATTGAGTTATAGGCTTAAAATTAAACATAGCAACATTCACGCTCGATTTTTATCAAGTAAATTATAAATAACTTCCTTATCACATGTACTTGTCGTTATATAAATATTTATATTTGTATACGTAAAATATCTATGTATATATATATATAACTTGTACTTATTTAGAATATTATTTTGTTTGAAACATCAATAATTCCACGTTATCTCATGTGAATCACAATTTATTGGTGTATTACAAAAAGCTTGAGTTTCTTTAATTTTTTCTGAGCTCAATGATTAGTTGAATTTAATGGATCTCCATGCTTCAATTTGAGATACATATATATAACATTCAAGCTCCTCTTGCAACTTTTCATTGACGCTGCCCCTAGAATTTTCAAGCATAATTTTGAATGGTAAATTATAGAGGTTGGTTGATCATTACTCACACATTTTTATTTTTTGAAATATAACATTTTTTAGAAACTGTTACCTGCACTTTAAAGTAAAATTTAAATAAAAAACATGAAACGAAATGTAAAGTTTATTTCTTTTTGTTAGTCTTAAATTTAAAATTATCTTAATGTTATACTATATCATCTAAAACAATAATTATTTAATTTGGTAATATAAATAAATACTTTTATAAAAATTATAAAATTATCATTCAAAAATTAATATCTAGATATTAAAATACCTAAATTAATCAAAAAAAAACTATAAATCAAACAATCTCTCAATTAGTTTTGTAAATAACACAAACATATACAAATATTGAACAAACAATCACCTTAAATCCTACTGTCATTTTGGCCTATCCCTTTACTATTGTAACTTAAGCCTTTTCATATTATACATATGAGACTCCCAAGAGTAGAAAACATGAATAAATCTCTTTAAATATTCTTCTCTCACTTTATCCTCAACATTGTAGATAAGTAACTAGAAACTATTTGTCGAACCTTTTTATGCAAATTGAATAAACTCGAGATTCCGAGAACACCATTCAGAAAAATTCAAAATTTATATTGACAACTTATCATAAGCTCCAATAAAGAAATTCTAAAAAAAGGAAAGCACATTTTCGATAGATGCATTTTTTTTGGGAGAAAGAAGATGAAAGCTAAAAAGGCTAATAACTATCTGGAACTTCAAACACTAGAGAGAAGCTTACACAAAGCAACACTTTACAAAGAAGTCAGTGATTGCTATGAGAATTTGCTCTCATGAGACTGAAATCCAAGAAGATGATAGAAGTATTGTCCTTCGTCCGCAGTGTTCTGGCTTCACTCAAAATATAATTTGCTACCTTTGAAGCAAAATCTTCATTCCTGACATTGTATCGTTCCTTTGCCTATAATCAGATGCATGCATCAAAGATGTATGAAAATTTATGAAATACGAGAGTTTCTTAAAGAAATTTAAAGATGGCATATACGCAACAACAAAACCATAATCCCAAACTAATTAGTTATCTCCGGCATGCATTTCTCCCTGATTTAACTCTATTTAAAGCAACACTCATATGCGTGCAAATGAGTTAGGGTCATGCACAATGACTATCCAAAATTGTTGTCTCTTTTCCTCCCTCACCACATTTAACATCCGTCCCTCATTCTTCTCTAAGGTGCTACATCCACCTTTTGATGCAATCAATTCTAACATAGTTCCATCCTGTGTGATCTAATCATCTGAATCTCAGATACAATGATCTTAGAGTTAATATCGATTAGGTCCCTCTAGTTGGGACTAATATGCCACTGAGTCCCTCTAATTTTCAATTTAACCAAATTAGTCTCCCATTTTGAAAAAAAGTGCAAATAGGTTCATTGATATTAATTAAAAAATTCAATGGAGGATATTTTCTCAAATTACCAAGCAAGTTTAGATGTTATCTCCGTCTAAGGTTCTGAACGTTTTCAAATTAACCAAATTGCCCATTATTATGCGAAAATGTCCTTTATGCGGACATTTCATTAATGTCGAAGGACCCATTTGCACGTCATCTCAAAATCAAAGACCAATTTGGTTAATCTAAAAATTTGAGGAATCTGATTGCACATAGACCCAAATTAAAGGGATTTATTTGCTATTTACCCATGATCTTATGGTATGTAAACAAGTCGTGGAAGAGAAAAAAATCAAATAATCAAAAGGAAGCACAAAAGAGTTTGAAGAACATACAGATGTTATCCACTGAGGAAACCATTTGTCAAAGGAAAGTTTCATTCAAGACAAAAATGAAAGAACTCGTGGAAGCTAAATCAGAAGTTGATTCAGTTGTAAGGATTTAATGGACTATACATAGAGGAAAATGATTGATTTGGGTGCTAGCTCTCAATAAATTGTGGAGTACCATAGATTGTAAAGATAGAATACTGAAATTGAAAAAATCACAAAGAAAATATGCCGTCTTGTTATGCAAAAAGAATAATATCACCTACGATATTGAGTGATTAACATGTTCACTTGTTTGAGAAATTTGCTATTATAGATCTTTAGAAAACAAGCAGATCATCCCAAGAATTGTTTAGGGGATAAACATACATAGCACATGGAACTTACCTATAAGTATATTAGCTAGCCATCCACATCATTAAATTTACATGTACACACTCAGGAGTAAAGATCTAAAATTAACATGGAGTTTTTGTTGCCGGCATACACATATAAAGAAATATTTTAAATGGCATCATGTATGTAAATATTCAAAATTCATGTGCCATGTATGTAAACTTTATAGGTTACTAACAGCCAAAACTCATTCAACCTAGTCCAAGTTAAAAGTAACTCAACTATTGGACTACAATGTTAGAAAACTATACTATGACATTTTATATAATGGGGGATTTACTCGTATGCCACCTTCAAAACATCAAATTACACATACCATCTAAATCTCAAAAATATTATTTATTTACCACTTCTTTAAACTCCATAATCACAATTTAAATTTTTTGTATACTACTTTTAAGCTAGTCATATAAGAAGTGATATAAAATAAAATAAAATGTCATTATGAAGTTTAAAATTAGTATACAAGTAATACTTGAATTGGATAGCGTGTAAATATATGATGAATATCACTTCTATGTGTGTGTGTGCGCACGTGTGTGTGAATATACATATATATATATATATATATAATCCCTTAATTTGGATAGTGTGTATAAAAATATGAAAAATCACTTGTTTATATACATATGTAAACCCTTGATCTTTTTTCACTTTCCCCCACCAAAACCCATTAATATACCATAAGAAACAAACTAAAGCATCCATTGCATTCCACGTTTGCGATATTATATTCCACATTTTTCTGATATGGCAAACATAAGAAGGGATTTCCAAAAAGAACAAACACAAAGGAGTAACATCCTACCTGAAGGACAAGCTGCACAGCTTGCTTGTGGCTGATTACATCCCACAGACCATCGCTGTAGTTTAGTTTAAAATAGAACAAAGGATTTTAGTTAAGAAAATATATAAAAGGAATTATGCGAAACAACTTATAAGTAGCAGAATAATCAAGCACCTGGCAATTAGACCAAAGCATGAGCAGCTTTCCGTTATACGTACAACTTGACTCACATATGGCTCAGCACTGAAGCGCTTATCCAGTTCTTTAAGAAACTTGTCTCCAAGCATGCGGCCAAGATTCAAACCTGCACATCATGCTAAGACCTTTGGTTTGTTTGCCAAGCAACTATCATGAATCTATGAAGGGCTGTGCGGTCATAGCAAAACCCAAAACTTCCAGATTTCGACCACTTTGACCAGTTCAAACTAGGCCTTAAGTTTTTATCCTTAAAAGATGCACTCACATAAGTCTGAAATCCTGACTATATAGTGATGCAGAACACAAAGAGAAAAGAAAGAAGAACAGAAAAGGGGTAGATAACTAGAGATATTTCATTCAGTTCATCTAAAAATATTGATTACAAAGATATGTGACTTATTAACATCTACAGCTCATGCCTAGCTTAAGTAATTCAAAAATCTCTCATATCAATAGGAGCAGATCGCCATCATAAAGTCTAGCAACTTCCCTCTCTTTACCATAAATGGCAATTCGTTCCTTCTCCCTTTCTCCCTTCACCATCCTAAAGGCATCTAGGAGCCACACCTTGCACAAAACCTTGGCCCCAACAATCACTCGCCACTCTAATTGAGTGGGGCATTATACAACAACGAATGCATAATTTTCCCCGATTATTGTGCGAGGTTGGTTTGACAATATTTTAGTTTTCATGCCACAATTAAAACATACCAGAAGATATCAAATGTTTACTGGGGCTATGTTTTTATTAACTAAACTTCTCAAAAGATGGGAAGAGCGGAATTAGCTAAAGTGTATATTTACAGATTCAAACATTTTATAAGGTAAAATAACTTTGTTATGGATAGGATTATTGATCAACCAAGTTTCCTCCAAAATCCACAGAGAATAATAGAGGATTCCAGACTTTGGAATGTACAAAAAGGCTGACTGATAAATTGCATTATAAGAAAGAGGAATCACCGGATAGACGTGTTTCTCCCTCTTTCAATGGCTTCCCTGATTTGCTCAAACGAGTACGCTCAGAGATACTGATCACTCGGTGGTCCTCTGTCATCATAATCAGCTTTCCACTAATACTGCAGTGCAAAATTTCATTGATAGAAGAATGTTAGCCAAACAAAACAACAGAACGTGTGCCCTTCAGCTGAATAAAGCGGAAAAAGGGATTATGCAATGCTGAAAATGTAAGCCAAAATTCTTCATATCAAAAACATTTCAGGCAATAAACCACACAGTATCAACCTTTTCTGATCAAATAGTAGGACTATGCATAAAGCTTCTGTGCGTTTAAAATTTAGTAAATCATAGCATATGGAAAAAATTGTAAATTGACCTGCAGTGACTGTGGTAGAGAACAGACAAGCAGCAAATTAACAAACGTAAAATGAACCTCATTTAAATATATAGAAGTTTACAACAAAAAACAAAGAAAAATGTTGAATATTTGAGGAGGATTTTTGGGATTTCCAATATTCTCCTTAACACTCACCCTCATGCAAGAGCATATATATCACATGGAATCCAGCTTGTTAAAAAAAAAACCCAAGAATATCCTGAAGCCTCAGCAAAGGTATCTGATAGTTGATCTTGATTCTATGTTCTGATGAGGTGTGATAATCTTTCTTGATAATATAATAATAACAACAAATCAAGTCTTTATCCCACTAGGTAGGGTCAGCTACATGAATCCTTTATTTCCATTGCACTATCAAATAACAAATGTTTATTTATATCCAAATATGTAATATCACTTCTTATAGATTCTTGTTATGTCTTTTTTGGCCTTTTCCTTCCCCTTTTTACATGCGTAAGATCCAATAATTCAACTTTTCTTGTTAGAGCATCTATCGGCTTACGATTTATATGTCCAAACCATCTAAGTTGCCTCTCTCTAAGCTAATCTTCAATTGAGACTATTCTAACTTTCTCGCAGATATACACATTTCTCATTTTATCTTTTCGCGTATACGCGCTCATCCACCTCAGTATTTTTATTTTTGTGACACTTATTTTATTTATGTGTTTCTGCTCTGTGAATCAACATTCAACATTATATAATATCGATGATCTTATAATTATTTTATAAAATTTACCTTTAAGTTTGAGTGAAATTTTTCTATCACACAATATACCAGATGCATTCCTCCATTTTATTTATTCTTCTTGGATCCTACTAATAACATTGCACCTATTATAGTATTATTTTGTATGATTGATCCAAGATATCTAAATCGCTTGCTTTTCTTGATAATTTAAGCACAATTGTCATTTCCCCACTATGTGTTTCTATCTTAACTAAATCCATACTATATATATTCGATTTTTCATCTGTTAAAATGAAAACATCAAGGTCTGTTTGTTTGTAAGGTTAAGTTTAAGAAAGTTAAAATTAAATTTGGATAGAAATATTTTTTTATTAAAAATTACGAATGATGTGAAATAAAGTTAGTTATTATGTTGGGATATGTGAGGGATGTGATATAAGTTAGTTATTATGTTGGAATATGTGAGGGATGTGATATAAGTTAGTTATTATTTTTGTAATATGTGCAGCATGTGAAATAAATTTAATTTTTAATATTAAATTCATGTGTGATATGATATGCCTGGTTAAAATTAAACCAGATTAATTTTAAACTTCTAGACAAACGGGGCCTTCTAATGTATATCTCCATAAGTCAAGTTTTGCCTTAGCATTTTTTCTAATCTTTATCAACAAAATGCATATCATCACAAAAGGTGAATAGCATCTTCTCTAGTCTTATCAGGCGTTTTTTCTTGAATAAATTTAGTCAAAATTTTCAAAACTAATACAAGAAAATGTGAACTTAAAGTTGAACCTTGATGTAGTTCAACTAAAATAAAAAAATTATTATTCAGACTTTCTTTTGTCCGAAAATAGAACCTTTATACATATCTTGAATAACTTAAATGTACGCAGTGCAAACCTATTTCTTTTCTAGAAGGGGTAATTCCACTTAAGCCCCTGAGGTTTACTCGACTTGCCACGCAGGTTCATAATTTTGAAAACATGCCAGACAGGCCCCCAAAACTTACTATATAGGTCATTATGATCTTTCTGTGACAATATCCGTTAAACGCTGTTAAAATTACAAAAATACACTTTTTTACCCTTCAATATTTTCAATCTCAGGCTGCCCGCAGCGCCGGCGTCCGGCAGCGCGCTTCTGCCGGCTTCCGCGCGCAAGCGNTAGGCGGCCGCGCGCGAGGACCAGATGAGGTATAATTGTAATTTCACATTAAAAAAATTTATGATTTTTTAATTAAAATTTTGATTTAATGAAAGATGTTTAATTAGATCTTATTGGAAGCTTTTAATAAATATTAAGGACCACAATAATCTATACAGTAAGTTTGAGGAACCTGTCTGGTATGTTTTCAAAATTATGGACCTGCGTGGCAAATCAAGTAAACCTCAAGGGCCTAAGTAGAAATACCCTTCTCTAGAACTCTACAGAACACTTCCATTGAGGTTTTATCATAAACGTTTTCTAAATTAATGAAGACCAAATGAAGACCTTTTCTCTTCATAAATATTTTTATTAAACCTCTCAACAAATGAATAGCTTTCACAGCAGATCTGTTTGGCATAAAACTAAACTCATTCTATGATACCTTAGTAGCACAACGTAATCTATAATCACCCTCTTTTAACTTTTTAAAATATGATTTATCAACTAAATTTTGTTATATTTAGCATAATCTTGTACATCACCTTTATTTTTATAAATGAATACCAATATATTCTTTTTCCAATCATTTGACATTATTTAAGTTTTAAAAATCATATTAAACAACCTAGCGAGCCAAAAAACTCCTTCATTTCTCATACATTCTAAACATCTATTAAAATATCATCCAGTCTTACAGCTTTTTCACATTGCATTTTCTTTAGAGCCTCTCTAACTTCAGCTTTATTTATACGCTGAATATAAGAGCAATTTCTATTTTTCTTACACTAAAATCAGTAAAATCAATCATATTATCACAACAGTCATTCAAAAGCATTTCAAAATAACTCATCCATCTGTATTAAATGTCTTCATCCTGAAAAATGCTTTTAATTATCTTTAATCCATTTCACTCCAGTCAGGTCTATAGTTTTTCGATCTCTTATTTTGGTCAACTTATATGTGTGCCTTTCTCCTTGGTGTTTAATGTTTTATAAAAAACATCAAAAGCCACATCCTTTGTACAAACTGCTTTCTTATATTCTTATCGAGTAATTTTGGACTTCTCTAAATTTTTTTTGCTCTTGCATGTATACCAGTCTTTGTAACAAACCTTTTTTTCTTTAATGTTTTGTTGTATTTCTGCTTTCCACTACCATGCATCTTTTTTATTTGAATCTTTTCTTTAGATTCTCCCAACATATCTTTCGCAACATTACCAATGCAGTTAGCAACTCATAATCACGTAAGGTCAACTTCCCCTTCAATGTCCAACTGTCCATGTTCTATAACCTTTTTCGTAAAGATATTTCTATTCTCACTTTTTTAATTTCTATTATCGAGTGCAAGGGCATTGTTTCAACTTACTATTGCTTTTCCAGCTCTTCTGTGATGTTGAGTAGTCAAAAATTCACTCGAAATGACCTTACAAATTGTACAGACAAAGCGATCTCATTTTTTTATTAAAAAATAATCAATTTAAGTTCTTAAAGACTCATTCTTATAGGTGATAATATGCTCATTTTTTTCTTAAAAAAAATATTAACAATTAAAATATCATAAGCTAAGAAAAATTTTAAAATAATTTATATCCGAAAGAAAGTTGATGTTGCACCAATTGAGGATAAACTTAAAAAAAGTCGGCTTAGATGGTTTGGACATCTAAATCGTAGGCCGATTGAAGCTCTAGTTAGAAAAATTGAATTATTGGATTTTGCCCATGTACAAAGAGGAAGAGAGAGACCAAAGAAGACATGGCAAGAAACTATAAGGAGTGATCTTAGTTACTTAAACTTAGATAAGAATTTGGTGACTGATAGAGCGCAATGGAAACAAAGGTTTCATGTAGCCGACCCCACCTAGTGGGATTAAAGCTTAGTTGTTGTTGTTGTTGTTGTTACCCTCCTCATTAGTCTCCTTAAAACTACACCCACCATGGATACTATTAAATTTCTCAGTAATACTTCCAACATGTCCATTTAAATTTCCTTGGATAAATACTCTCTTTCTAAAATATCCCTTGTACCAACTCCTCTAAATCTTTGCAAAACTTTTTCTTTAAGCTTGCATGCAAACCTACTTAGAGGGCATCTATGCGTAAAATGTTAATAATTTTTGAAACTATAATTCTATCTTCATTTCTCTTAACTTTCACTATATAATCCTTCAAACTCTTGTTAAAAATTATATCCACTACATTGTTGGTCCAATTCTTACAAGATTACTAAAATTTGAAGTCTAAGCTATCAATTTTTTGGCTTTTTACCATACCCATTTCATTTTCTACAGGCACAAAAATGTTAATCCACCTATAAACTATAATATCCATTAAGTCCATTAGCCAATGTATAAGGATGTTTCTATTCCAAGTCCTTTATCTTATCCTAATATCTTAAACTAACTTCTTTACCACATCCGTCCATATTGTGAGAACTTTTGCTCACTTATCACTACACTCGAGCGTCGATGCAGTGCCCTTATATACTTTTTACGATATTCAAGCAATATAGCGCATCGCTTCTAGATAACGCCCTAGCTTTAGCATAATTTTTTAAAAGATTCATATCATGTTTATTAAACAAATTTTACACTAGTTGTCGATTGCCTAACACAACTCTCCGCATTTCTCATCTAAAACTTGGGAACCGACAATGACACGTTATCTTTCTTGATAACACAACTTTTTTGATAAAGTGACTTTTACGCCACGACTCGTTAAAATGATAATCATGCAGCGGATCAGTAGCTAAGTCGGGTGTGAACAATTTTAGAAAAAAAACTTATCATTATTTAAATTCATCTTTGAAATTATGCTCGAACAACTAAGTAGCATACCTAATTAAATCAGAGTAACAACAATGCCCAATCCAAAATATAAAGATAATGTTCAAAACATCAAATACAATACTACTAAAGAGTTTCTTAGATTAATTACAACCTCAAAACATTCAGAACTATTGTTAATTCTGTGATCTCTCACACACCTCTGTGATGTGTCTATGGTGAACCTGTAAAAATAATAAGAGGTGAGTTCTCTCGAACTCAGAATTTTAACCAACACAACATAAAAAACAACTAACATTACAATATGCAATTGATAACAGTAAATAAAATGATTCCATGCTGTACATATTAAAGTTCGCATTTATTATTCAGTTAAATATATTTCTCAATTTACTTTAGGGCCTTGAAGCTACTTTATAGACTGTTGTCATACTCTCTAATAACAGTAATAATAGAGAACTTATTCCCATTCAATGGGTGCAATGAGGAGGCCTCAGATCGCCTAAATAGTAATATTGTAGTCACAAGAGGACTTAGTCCTACTCAGTAAGTGCAATGAGGAGGCCTCAAATCAGTAATCATTGTGGCCACACGAGCACTTACTCCTATTTAGTAGGTGCAATGAGGAGACCTCAAAACAGTAATAATAACAATATCAGCAAGCTCGAGCTAGGATAGGCAACACCATAAAGAACTCTGCATTATCAGTATTCTTTCTCCAAATTTTACTAATTCAGTCTCAGTACTAATATTCTACAATCACTATAAATTATACGGTTTTTACATACCGGACATGAAATTTACACGAAATTACGCATTTTACCATCAATTCGTAAATATTACCACTATCACACCATATTTATTTAAATTTTACGCATTTCACATATTTCACATATTTCATATACTTTATAATATTATATGTAAATTAAAATGCATAAATTCATTAATATTTAAATTCTAATATATATTTTTATTTTTTACTGTAAACACATCAATTTTCTTACTTCAATTAAAAATTAGTCATATGGATTTAAATTCGGCACCCTAATTGAAAATTTTAAATAGGATAAATAAATTAAAATACATAAATTTATAAATATTTAAATTGCTATTTATATAAATTAATATATTTACAGTATTTAATTAATATATTAATAATATAGTTAAGATCAAGGCCAATTTAGAAATGTGAAGTTCACCATCAAAGAATATGGTGTGAAATATGTGAAATGCGTAAAATTTAAATGAATATGGTGTGATAGTGGTAATATTTATGAATTGATGGTGAAATGCGTAATTTCGTGTAAATTTTATATCCTGTATGTAAAAACCCCTAAATTATATTATAAGGTACCAATGCAGTCAGATAATATAAAACAGTATTCAATTTTGCACACAAAAATTCATGATTATTCAATAAACATCAATAGCAAGTAACTCATCCCTAATTTAATATGCACCAATAACATCAATAACAGTAATTCATCAGTAATGAGCAATTTATCATGAGATAACAGAAATTTAATACGTACCAATAACTTCACCATATGGTAATTTGAGCAAGCGTATTAATTGAGCATGCTTTAGAAATATCGATCTAATATATAAACGTATTTATTAAATAATAATTTAAGAGTTAAATTTAAACAAACAACAGTTAAATCATAATGAGTTGATTCCCCCTACCTTGATTCGAAGTCTGATCTGATTCTAAGACTTAAACTTATAAAATCTGTAAATTTTCTTTCTAGGCTTTGCCTCCTTCTAATTCTCTATTTGAATGTAAAATTTCATTAATTATCATTCCATAAATATAAACATAAATATATATATATATATATATATGTATATATAGATATATA
>JAEMOT010002180.1:160606-196760 GCA_019297695.1 Apostasia ramifera
ATATATATATATATATATTCATATTTATAATTCCATTTTCTCATTCTTTGCTTGCTCATAAATAAACTTATTTTATAAATGCCTTTATATAACTTATATATATACACAAAATGCATATATCATTTCCCTCACCTCTTTGCGTTGTGCAGGCTGCGCTTCGCTCAATATGGCAGTTCAAGTCGTTTCGGCCTCGCCTTCGATCGTCATGCACACAATGCCACTAGTCGAACCTTCGTCGTAGCTGGGAAGCCGATTCCACTCCCTTTTCTTCCTTTGCTCGTTGCTGCTAGCTTAGCATCCGCAAGGAACCAAGACGCAGAAGGGAAAAAAAAAATCTAGGGGAAGAGATGGGGAGGAGGAGAAGGGAAGGCAAATCTGTAATTCTTTCTCTCTTACGCACAGTAGGGGATGGAAAGACTGGTAGAAGCTCAAGGATGGAGGACAAGAAAAAGGTAATGGAGTGGACTAAAACAAAAAAAGGAGATGGGTATTGTGGAAAGCTCTCCTCCATATCCGAGGCAGCAGCTATCCACCGTAAGGACAAGCTCTCCTCCCAATAAATTACATGGATTAATTAATAAAATTACTGCTTTTTTTTTTTACTTTCTTTTACATCCCCTATAAGTCCCTTATTAATTTATTTTTAATCCATATGTATAATCAACTCAAAATTAATATAGTTCAATAATTATGAACTAAATAAAATTATATTATGCCATCAAATAAAATTTGATTAGCATATAGATTCACTAGTTAAATGTTAGGATATTACAGTGACAGTCAATCCTAATATATGCAATTGAAACATAATATATGTAAATAACAATGATGTCACAATGCATCACTATAGACAACTAGACAAGAAAACCAACTCTCTTAACAAAGACCCAATCCTAACCATCTCACAGGAAGTGTTAGTCATTGCCCTATATTGAAATTCAACATTAGACCACACCATAAACCTTTTCACTTTTTTGTGCCACAAAATTTCCTTCCAAAAGAATGAAATACCATGATGCGTATCCTAAATCATTAGTAGCCCCGACATAGTCTGCATTGGAGTAAGCTGCAATATCAATTATCCATTTCTACTCAATGCATCTGAACACTTAGAAAACACTATCCAATTGGTTTTGTTGGGGCTTTACATGTAGTGGGCAACAACACCATACAAAAGTAATGATTGCCTTGTCACAGTGGTGTAGACACTAGACAATCATCCACATATTTCCACAGAACTAACTCGATTCATATTAGATGTGCTCAACTAGACTTCTAATGTTGGATTAATCTCAATCCATCTATGTAACATACTATGATTCAAATTGTCTACATTGACTTTAGAGAACTACATGACTTGGATAATTCCAAGGAGGGTTACCCATCCTAGTACAATTCTAACTTAAGTATGTGTTAAGACGGGAAACAATCAAAGAGTTTTTACGTGGAAAACCGACTGGCGGAAAAACCACGGCTCCTTTTCGAGGAGGCTTGAAACGTTACTAGAAAACTTTGGTTGGGTTACAGAGTATTCAAAGAGGTTTTTGTTTTTGGATCACCAGCCTCTCTAGAGGCTGTGTACAGGAAGTATATATATACCCTGAGCCTGTGATGTTTAGTCACTTTCAGCCGAACAATCTACAGCTCTAGTGACAGCTCAATTAATGCCTGCGGACGGCTAGTATGTGACTTATGTTGTACGGCGTGTCAGCAGTTACGATCTGTCGGCGGTAAAACCGCGCCTCCTTCAGAGAAGTACAATCCCCCAACGGTCAGATGTCACGTCGGGTCCTTGTTTTTGGGGGTGATAACCTTTCGGCGTCTGCTGTTCGGTATGATGCTTCTTCTGTTCGGCTCGGATGCCTTGCTCACGTGGAGACCACGTGAGCAACCACGTGGACGGTCCAGATGAAAAGGCGCGAATCCAATTGCAACAGTATGCTTAACTATGAGGTTTCCCATCATCGGCCTCACAATTTTACCTCAAAAAATGTCTATTATTTGAGACCACGTTATTTACTAATACAACTTAGAAACTCTCCACCTTTTCAATGTAAGGTACCATGTTTACTTATACAACTCAGAAATTCTCCACATTTTCAATGTAAGGTAATTCATTTCTGTACCCTCTTCACTTAGCCTGCCAAGAGTAGCTCCTTGTGCAAGATTCTATATTGCTTTTTTCAATCAACTAATTTTTTCGATATTAGTGAGACTCCGATAAGAGGGTTAGTAATGCCCAAGAAGTGAGATATCTTTTGTCAGCTATTAGCTACAACAAAAATTGTGAAAGACTAGTAAAAGTTTCAAAAACCTTTTAAGGTTGCATTTGGTTCATGCCAATGGAAAAAATGGCCACCCATAGCCTCATATTAAATAAAAAACACTTTATATGACATTCTACATAATTTTTAATACAACTATCACTTTTAGTTAACATTTTATGCAACTCTTAACATAAGTAACACGCTTTATTTCTTATCATACATATATTTTAGTATAGACTAAAAATTTCCATTTCAAGGATAAAAAATTTCATTTCTCAAACTCACTCTAAGTGCTACTCTTCAGTTCAGTGTAATCCATCAGTACTTTGGTCCAAGATTTCATTGGCAATTGTTTGATAATTTTGTGACTCTAGTCGTGACCGATCTATGATTTTGTATGACAATCTACTTTAAATTAGGTATTTCTATTCGCAATTATGACCTTTTAGCCTTTGTTTGTGTGGCTGTTTATCTTTTGGTATTGAAAGCTGGATGTATGGGAAAGCCTATTTTTGGTGATTTCCACAATATTTGGGTGTTTATGCAAGTTGAGGCTATATCGGTATAATTTTAGCTCATTAAGTTCATTACACATTTTTCTGCATATGTTGATCTACACCACACTATCAAGTCATCTTACACACCAGGTATATATATGCTAAGGCATTGTCAAGAAACTCTATATCAACGATAGATGAAAAATCTTTTGGTATATAGTACACCGAAAGAGTCAGTTTTCTAGGGTAAGTTTGTTGTATATTTTCTCTATGAGAGTACAACACCACTTTTGCTAAAAGCAACTTCAATTCCTAATAAATATATAAGGTGATCCAATTCCTTAGGAACAAAGCAATGTTTAAGGTCCTGCTTTACTTTAAGCATCTATTTTCGATTACATCTAATAAGGCGTATATCATCCATGCATACAACAAAAATAATTAAACCACAAAAGGCATGTATCACAAAAATAGAATTATCTACAATATGGCTTTGAAGTCCAATCTCATACGTCACCTTACAAAGAATGTCAAACTAAGTTTGAGAAACTTGTTTGAAACAATAGATGGCTTCTTAAGGCTTACATACATTATTCTCCCCATTGCAACATAGCATAAAGGTTGCTCCATATAAACATCAAAAAGATTTCATACATGAAACTCAAGTTAACATAAAAACTTTGCCGACCTTAGTTGATAGCAATAGAGAATAGAAGACTTATAGTCTAGCAACTAAGGAAAAGAAAATTAAAGTAATCTACGGCATAGACTTGAAAAAATCTCATCGCTATAAAGCATGCCATATAGAAGTCAATTGAACCATCAGGTTAAAACTTGATGGCAAAAACCCATATGCAGGCAATTGGGCAAAGCCAAATAAAGGAGATACCACATCCTAAATACCTTTATTGACCAAAGCTAAAATCCTGCATCCATTGCTTGTTTCATTTAGAAACCTGCAATGCATGTTATGACCTAAGCATCGACATAAAAGATAAAGAAAGAGCAAAGGAACACAATGGAGTGAAATAATAATAAAAGATAATGAATATAGTCCATGACTGGTACACTATCATCTACCTTTCAGTAGAGCTATAAGTAGATTTGAAGTCGGATTAATGTTTCGGGGATCAATAGAATCTATAGATGGTGGTGACACTGGAGTAATAGTCACTCGAGAACTACGAGAATAAAGTTGTAAAGGGTAATCAGTAAGTATATGTGCAACAAGGGAAGAAGGACAAAAGGAGGAGATGGAGTAGAAGACTCCCAAAAGTGGTAGGAGGCAGATTTAAAAAAATATCTGCGAAAACATAAAACTTTCAATGATTTAGATTAGATAGAAACAGGCACACACATAAAACTATCAATGATTTAAATTAGATAGAAAAAAGCACACTGAAAGACACAAGGAAGCATGAAAACAAGGTTTTCTGTGGATAAAACAACGAATGCGGACATTTATCAACAACACAAAAATTTTTGTTAACCAAGCAATAAGTAGTAAAAACAAAATCCTTCCAATAAGGACAAAGAATATTCATCCAAAACATTAAAGTGTGAGCAACATCAAACATAAAATGACTCTTTTGTTTAACCACACTATTCAAATGAGATGAATAAAAGTAAGAAGTTTGGCTAATAATCTCTATGGAGGTACAAAAAGTAGCAAACTAAGATTGGGTACATTCTGCTGAAGCAAACTCAGATTGAGTACATTCTACAACATTATCAATGCGAATAGTTTTAATATCAACTTAAAAAAATGAGATTTTATTTTCTCAAAAGACAAAACAAATTAGAACGACTCCTTAACAAATAAAAAGTCTCCAAAATAATCATCAATAGACATGACAAAACAAGAAAAACCTAAATGAGCAGTAACTGAACTCAAATCATATGTCTAACTGAATCAGATCAAAGGGGAGTTTTTTGATAATAGATGCAAAGGAAAAACAGACAAGATGCTTTCCAAACAAACATCACATTCAAACTTATTTCAATACCCAGAACGATGAACAAAACCCCTCAAATGACTTAAAAGTGAATGACACGACAATGCAATATTAAGGAAAAATATGAGATGACTGCAAAGCAAAAAGAGTAAGTTTTGACTTGACAAGTAATAAGATCCAACACACCAAATATATTCTTCCACTTAATCTATTCTGTTCAATTCTGACAATAACATCACCATCTATTTACCATCATTTTGTATGATTAATCCGAGTTATCTAAACTGCTCACTCTTTCTAATATCTTGATCATCAATTATCACCTCTCCAATACAAGTGTTTCTATTTTAGCTAAATTTGTATTTCATATATTTAGTTTCAAATTTACTGCAATGAAAACATTTACTCTAAGTTATTCATCCATAGCTAGAGTTATATCTTGGGTCTATGTCCAATCCTATCAATAAAAAGAATATCATCTGAAAAAGAATACACAAAGGCACATTTTGATAAATGTGTTCAATCAGGACCTCTATAATTAATGCAAAATGATAGACTTAAAGTTGAGTAATAGTGTAATTAAACTACAACAATAAAATCCATAGTCAAAGTCCCTTGTGTTCGAATATAAATAGCAATCTCTTTATACATGTCTTTAACAACTTGAATATAAGCAGTGTAAATCATTTTTTTTTTCAAAATACTTTCCTTGAGACTTTATCATAAGCCTTTTTAAATAAATAAAGACCAAATGCAAAACTTCAGTTCACTCCCTAAGCTTCTTCATTAAATCTTTTAGCAAATAATAGCTTCTATAGTAAATCTACTTAGCATAAAATCAAACTAGTTTTTTGCTATTCCAGTATCACAATATGATTTATACTCGATCACCCTCCCTCAAATTTTTAATGTATGACTCATTAATTTAATTTCTTTATTGTTGATAGAATCTTATACATTGTCTTTTCTTATAAATAAGTACGAACGTACTTTTCTCCATTTATTTGACATCAATTTTATTTTTAAAATCATATTAAACGATCTAATGAAACAAAAGACTCTTTCATCTGTCATGTATTTTGAAAATCTATTGAAATGACATCAAGTTTTACTAATTTTCTACACATTATCTTTTTTAAAATGGTCAAAGCTTTACTAATACATCGAATGTAGAAGCAATGTAAGTTCACATAATTCAATTACTTTGTCACAATCATCGTTGAAAAACTTATAAAAATAAGTCATTTGTTTAATTAAGGAGGCATTTGGTTCATTATTTTCTTGATGTTATGTTATGTAATCTAGATGTCACAACATCTAGATATCATTTTTTGACTAATAATTCTATAATCTTATAAAAGATTATTTATAAATATCATTAAACTAAATAATTACTTTCTCTAAATAACATAATATAACATCAAGATAACATTAAACTAAATGCCCCCTAAATATCTTCTTTATTGAAAAGTACTTTCCAATTATCATCCTTAATGCATTTTACTTATGTTAAGTCATTACTTGTACTCTCTTACCGTGGCAAACCTATATGCGTCCTACTCCTTTAGTATCAGACTTTTTAAATAGAATCTCAAAAATCGATTCTTTGCATTACACTCCTTTCTTCGATTCTCATCAGGCAATTATATATTTCTCTCAATTCTCCTTATTCCAGCATTTAAATAATTCTTTCTAATAAATTTTATTCTCTATAATTTTTTCTTATATATCTTGTTTCCACCACTACACATCTTTATCATTTAGAACCTTTCCTTTAGATTCCTTAAGTATATTCTTTGTCACCTTTCAGATGTGGTTAGCAACCGTCAATCCAAATAAAATTAATTTCTCCTTCAAGACTCAAATGCCTAAATTTTAAATCAACCTCTTTTTTAAAAATATTTTATTCTCATCCTTTAGATTCCACAATCAAGTTCAAGTACTCTATTTCAGCTTACAGCAATTTTTTCAACTCTTCACCTTAAAATCTAAAACTACTAACCAATGTTCAGTAACCAATTTTTCACATAAAATGACATTAAAATCTTTACAATCTAAGTAGTCTCATTATTGTATAAGAAACTAATCAATCCGTATTTTTGAAAGTCTAGTCTTATAAGAGGTTAAATGCTTATGCCCTCTTTCTAAACAAAGTATTAGCAATCATAAACTTATAAGTTAAAAAAAAAACTCCAAAATAATGTTATCTTATTAATCTCTCTAAAATCATACCCATCATATATGCTAGTAAATTTCTTTGCAACACCTCCAATATGCCTATTTAGATCTCCTCTCATGAATATCCTTTCGTCCAAATGTATTTATTGAATTAACTCTTCTAAATCAATCATGAATTTCTGCTTTATACGGATATCCAAACCTACCTAATGGATACACACATTTACAATGCCAACTAGTCATCCCATTGATTACAATTTTTAACTTATAATTTCATTTCTATTTCTCTTGACATCCATTACATTTTCAAACTTTTATCCATAACTATGGCAACCACATTCTTCTATTTTTACCCGAGTACCAAAAACTTCATCTTCTTCAAAACTCATTATATTCAGCTGAGAGAATTACTTGACAGGAGCTACAAACAGTATAAGAGAACAAATATGGTAACGAATGTAATCAAAAAAAAAGCCAACAGAAATGTAACACAAATGGAACGAAGCATACTTCAAAATACAAGCTGAATCACCAACATTTGCACATTGGGCGAACATTTCATCATTGTAATCAATCCACACCAGAAGGACAGTTGCAGTACAACCCTGAAAAAGGTAAACATAACAATAACAAAAGCAGTGGATGAATTATCCGTTGCATTCTATAATGAACTTTATAAAGATATGCTTGAACATGAAAAAAAAAGAAGGTATTGACATGATTTCCTGTAATAAAGACTAATTATGATGTATCAGAATAGCCATGAAAAGCAAAGCTCTAAGCAAAGCATCAAAATAACAAATCAAGCTACTAAACAAGAAAAATGTGTCACAACTCTGAAATTTGTTAAATGTAAGCTAACTAAAACTCGGTATGTGCTAAGCTAGCAAGACTGCTATATGTGCTGCAATTAGTATGATTGCCACAACAGTCCTTACTCCTACTACAGAGAAAGGGATGAACCATCAAACTCACATTTCTTTCAAAACTAAAAAGAAAGCTTAATACGAAGTAACAACATTCAATTACGTTGCCCACAAAATCTTTTGCGAACATTCAATTAACATATAAGAAAAGTACCAGAACATCAATTAAGTTTACATTTACTATCAGAACATCAATTCTATTATTCGAAGACGTTCCAGTGAATTCAGGTGGATGAGATTTAAGTCACCTCAATGACATACCTTATGCAGAAAACCCAGTCTCATTTAGAATTTCTATTGACCAATAATATTGTCAGGTTAAGGAATTCACATCGCAAGCTTTAAACATGTCCTTACCTACCTTATCTGGGAATGCGAGATAGAGGGTACCTTATTAAGGAGTAGGTGCTACGAAATTTTAAATGGACTATGATTTAATCACGCATTACCATTTTATGAAATTCTTATAATCTCATAGGTATAAAGAATAGTTTAAATAAGCATTGCTTAATTAATTTAGTGGAGCAGTAGCACAGCAAGGCACAAGGCTACCACAATAGTTTTAGATAATAAGACATGTTATTCGAGAAGTTATGCACATAAGCATGTTTATCAATGTAGTTTCTTATCCCTGTAGTTTAAACTCTTGCAAAAGTAAGATAAATTTGCTTAGAAAGTCATTACTCAATTTGGTAGAGTAGTGGTGTACCAAGGCATGATGTTACTACTACTATAATTTTACATGATAAGACGTGTTCAAAGGTTGTATATTTTGACATGCCTATCAAATATATCCAACTATGTAGTTGTGGCTCCTGCAGGAACATAATCTTTTTAATTATCATTTAGGAATCGTTTTGTTATTCGAGATATTTAATTTCTCATAATGACTACAAATACAACCCAATAGTTTAGGCTATTGTAGGAGCAAGATAGATTTAGTAGGTATTTAAAATAGATAATTTTTAGGTGATTTGTGGAGGCCTTTTATAGGCCAAATCGAGCAATTTTTAAAGGTGAGAAAATACTCGATTTTAGCATAAATTGAGGCATTTATCCTCAGATGGAATTTCAGTATCAACAACTATGTGTTGAACACGCATATTTTCTAGATTTGATGTTTGTTTATCATCAAGAAAATGAGTATTTGAAATCCCCTTGAATTTAATGTAATTTTCTAAGAAAATTACAAAACCCATATAAATTATAAGTTCAAAAACTCAAAACTCATGTATTCATAATCTAATTACCTCACAAAAATCACAAGATATGAGCTTATTATGCTCACATATTCCTATAATATAATTTTATTTAAGTTCAAGAGTTTATTTTACAAAGTCCGAGACTTATATAATTTTTTTACTTTCTGAAGTGAAGCTAGCACATAGATAATTCAAAGTTGAATTCGATTATCAGTGATATTTCAGTCAATATAGATTTTCCTGTTTGCTTAGTCAAGTTAAAATTACAGACATGTCACATCACACATAAAATTTAATACTAAAAATTAACTATATTTTATATCATAGACATAACTTAAAATAAAAAAATTAACTTTATTTCATATCCAACGTACATATCAAAATAATAATTAATTTATATCACATCCCATATATATCCCTACATAAAAACTTTATTCCACGTCATTCTACTGCTGCAACAAAATTTGCTGCTCAACAACTGATTCTGCAGCTGCTGCAACCATTTCTACTGTTGTTGTGACTCACCCAACTCCAGCAAACCCACCAGCACAAGGTCATGATGCTCACCAACTGGATCGCTTCCTTTACATCTTATAATCACAAGTGCAGAAGAACCCATCAGATCCTCAAGCAAGCAGAATGGTGGCTGCACTATATCACACATGGAGAGCTCGCAACGAACGCGTTCACAGCAAACCCTTATTGTAACCTAGAGTCATCGTTGCACTAGTTTATTAGCCCAAGAGCAACCTTTATTCAATATAGGGAATTAGGATCCTATCAGCCTTAACGACTCTAGAAACCCCTCATCATCCTGCTGGGATCTCCCACATCCACGGTAGATTAGGCAAAACTTCAACAACTACCCTAAACAAAATGATGCGGCGGTCATGGGAGGAATAATCAGGGACCACCACAACCTCCTCAAAATGATCGGCACTAAACGCTACACGCATGCAGTCGACACAACAGAGGTCAGGGAGCACTCACAGCGATTACAACTGCACAGGAGTGAGCGGAATTGGTGTACGACATCCAGTTGGAGGACGATTCAGCCATCACCAGTGATCACCTTCACCAAGCTACCAAAGGACCAGATAGGATCACGGCTCAAATTTCTTATCTTTTTTTGTGCTTTTAAAGCAATTAAAATCACTTATGTATGTAGAGCCGCAAATAAAATAACAAATTTTGTAACTTCCTTTTCTTCTTTTGAGGATGTTGAATAGTAAAGGGGAATATTCCTTCCATTCGATTTTTGTGGGATTCACAAGGTAGATCAATCTTTTTGTACTTGATGCATTTTGCTTTGCTTCTACAGCAATACAGGTTATGATCGAATTTCCAAAAAAAAAAAATCTTCACTCAAATTTAATTTTAACTTCATTAAAATTAACCTTTACAAACAAACATCATTTAGGAGAGATTTCGGGAGCGACACACTCGATTGGGTCAAGTTCTTCAATTATAAGAAGCGTCGTGGGAACACTTGACAACACTCCTGCAATTCTTTCCATATCCAATGATGCTACGCTGATTGAAGACTAAGGACAATGATTTGAATTGATTAATGATTGATACATGAGTTTGAGTTAGTGGACGATTCCAAATTAACGACTGATTCAAGACCACTAGAAGATTTGGAACCAATTTGATATTTTTCTGATGTTACCTTGTTTTATATTCCTCAATTGCTTTAGGTGCATTTGACATATTATTTCTTACATGCATTCTTGTATTTCCTACATTTACCTAATAGGGGTTTATATAATGAGACTAAATACTATTGTATTTTTCAATTCACGGTGTGAATAAAAAGTCCAAGTTTGAGTGCAAACCTAGATTCAAGTTAACAAATCAATATTTTAGTGAAAGGAAAGGTAGGGTTGACCTTAAATGAGAATTTTTTAGCAGCCTACCTAACTTGTTTTAATTAAAAAAAATTTAAATGTTCCCAAATGTACCTTTCATTATCATTGTTCCTTACCTGAGGAAAAAAGCGTTTCATTCAGCATTCCTCTCACACGCTTTGTCCCAATTCCACCCATGCTCTACCGCCTCCTCCACATCACGCTTCCATGACACCGTACATCGGTATTGCGGTCTGCCAACAAAGCAACATCACTCCGTCTACCTATCCACGTAGACCACTCTTGTCCTCTATCTTCACCTCCATAACTAAGACTCTATGTTGCGTCCACTTCTGTTGGCACCACAAAACGTCGCACTGTGCAACTTGATTCAATCACACAGTGCAGCCTCGCTCGTGGTCTAATAATCCAAGCAAGTCCCTAGTCCTTTTCTAGCTCGAGTGCTAGCAAATAGCCCACATGAGGCTCCATCCCAATATTCAAAACCATCTCTCTGCTAGCCAGTTAACCAAATTTAAGCTCATTGATCCCAACAATCATGGTTCAGATCCAATTTGACTTTGACTCATCTCTCAGGTTACGATAAAGTTAAAATTCCCATTAATTACAAAAATTTATGTTTAAATGAATTAACATTAAAATTTTAGATTCTTTTGGATTTCCCATTCAAACTATAAATTGAGAAACAAATATTTAGTCAAGAGAATTTAAGTTGGAAGATTTTATTTGGAAGCAATTATGTTGGAATATTTTGTTAGAAACCCAAATCAATTATGCTCGACAATAATAATAATAGTCAAGTCTTTATCTCACTAGGTGGGGTTGTTATATGAATCCTTTATTTCAATTGTATTCTATTAGTTAACAAATTCTCATTTAACTCAATATGGGTAAAATTATTTTTTATATTTTTTTGTCATGTCTTTTTTGATATCCTCTTCCTCTTTTTATATGGGCAAAATCCAATAACTCAACTTTTCTTCCTAGAGCTTTAAATAACATATGAATTCTATATCCAAACCATTTAAGTTGATTCTCTCTGAGTTTACCCTCAATTGATATTACTCCAATTTTCTCGCGAATATACTTATTTCTGATTTTGCCCTTTCGTGTGCACCCACTCAGTCACCTTAGCATCCTCAATTCCACAACACTCATTTTATTTATATATTTTCTCTTCATACGCTAATATTTAGCATCATATATCATTGTTAGTCTTACTATTATTATATTAAATTTATCTTCAAGTCTATATAAAATTTTTCTATCACACAATACTCTAAATGCATTTCTCTACTTTATCCATCATGCATAAATCCTACTAATGACATTACTATTTATTTCACCATTATTTTGTATAACTGATACAAGGTATCTAAAACAAATACTCTTGTTGATAATTTGATCATAAATTATCACACCACTAATACAAGTACTTTTTTTTGATCAAATGTACATTTCATATATTTAATTTTATATTTACTAAGACACGAACTTTTAGACTATAAAGTATTCTCTCATAATTAAACTGTCTTATCCTTTAATCTTATCAACAGCGAGAATAATATATGCGAAAAGTACACATCAAAGCACCACATCCTGATGTGTTCACTCAAAAGCTCCATAACTAATGCAAAGAAATATAAACTTAAAATTGAGCCTTAATGTAATCTAAATGTAATAAAAAAATTCTTAGTCAAACTCCCTAATCCAAACACACGTAACAACTTTTTTATACATATCTTTAATAACTTAAATATAAGTAGTGCAAACTCCTTTCGTTTTTAAAACTCTTCAAAGCACATTTCGTAAAACTTTATCATAAATGTTTTCTAAATCAATGAAAACCAAATGTAGATTCTTTTTTCTCTCACTATACATCTCCACAAACCTCCCAATACATGAATGTTTTTTATAATAAATCTGCCTAGCATAAAGTCAAATTAATTTTGTGATAACTTAATATCATGATGTAATCTATGCTTGATCACCCTCTCTCAAGTTTTAATTACGGCTCATTAATTTAATTTCTCTATAATTGGTACAACCTTGTATATCGAATTTATTCATGTAAATAAAAACAATATACTCTTTCTTCATTCATTTGATATCTTTAGTCATAAAAATCAATATTAAATAACTTAGTAAATCAAAAAATTCATTCATCTCTCATACATTTTTCAAATATTTATTGAGATGTCATCTGACACTACATCTTCACACTTCATTTTTTTAAACTTCACAAACTTTAACTTTATTAATGCAGCACATATAAAAGCAATTTTTACCTTCTTTTTGAATGTTGAGTTCAATAAGATCAATTGTATTATTACAACCTCTATTGAAAACTTTTGAAAGTAATTCTACCATCTATATTGGATATCTTTTCCTAAAAAGTACTTTTGATCTTCATCCTTAATGCATTACCTTAGATCTTACTCACTGAATAAAAATTAATGACCCGTAATTTAATTGATAGATACTTATTTATTAAATAATCTAATTTAATTTTAATTTTAAAATAATAATTTGAGAGGTTTATTTTCTCAATAATCATATATTTGTAACTTTGAAAAGAACATTTCTGCTAATAAAATGCCATTTAAATTTTATTAATTTTAAATTACATTTTATTAGTTCCGGGTCCTAAGTCCCGAATGAGCAACATGGAGGAATGCGTTAGACAGTCTACAGCCACCGTAAAGTTGGTCGGATCAACCATAACACGAATGCTTTAAGAAATTACGCTAAATCTAGGCATTCCACGGAAGTGACGCACTGTATTGCATGAATATAATGAAAAAAAATAAGCAAGTGCCGCTGCATCAATGCTCGGGTATAGTAATAAGTGAGTGATTCTCACATTATGGACGGATGCTAATAAAAAAGCCAGTTTAACATACTAGAACTCAAGCCACTAAAATTAGATTAGGAACATGAAATATAAGCACCTTGACAGGCAAATTAATAGAATTGATAGACATTGAGATTCCTAAAAAATTAATATTTTATGCCTTCAGAAAACAAAATAAGTTAAGGAGAAAACTAAGAAAATTGATAGCTTAGATTTTAAGTTTTGATACTCTGATAAGAATAAAAATAAGAATAAAGTGAGTATAATTTTGGATAAAAGCTTGAAGGATCACGTAATTAATTATAAAATGGTGATAGAATTATAGCTTTGAAAATTATAATTAATGAAATGATCATTAACATTATGTATATACCCCTCAAGTGGGTTTAAATACGGATATAAAAAAAAATTTAGAACGATTTGAAAAATTTAATATAAGAGATGCCTCAAAAAATAAATATTTATCGACAAAAATCGAAATGAAAATATTGAAAGTGTTACTGAGGAATTCAATAGTATTCATGGTGCATATGGTTCTAAACATTTGTTATAAAGATTAGTTTAAAAATAAGAATAAGGATAACTAAGAAAAATATAAAGTGGCCCGACGAGAGTCTAAAAAAGTAGTTAGCAATGCAAAGAATATGATACTTGAGAATTTATATAAGTCAAACACAAAAAAAGTAGAAAAATAGATATATAAAATGGCCAAGGCAAAGGATAAAAAAATTAAAGACTTAAATAAAATGCATTAAAGATGAAAATCAAAAAATACTTTTCATAGAAGAAGATATCAAAGATAGATGTATGATTTACTTTCAGCAACTTTTCAATAAAAATTGTTAAAATAGAATTGATCTTACTAAACTAAGCACTTCAAAAGAAAGTTAAATTACTCCTACATTGAACGTATCAATAAAGTTGAAATTTGAAAATTTTAAAAAAAATAAAATATAAAAAAACATAAGACTGGATGACGTCACAATAAATGTTTGAAAGTGCCTGGGACATAAAAGAGTTTCTCATCTTACTAAATTATTTAATATAATTTTAAAGACTAAAAAGATGTTTAATAAATAGAAAAAGAATACACTGGTAGCTATTTACAAGAATAAAAATAATATATAGAAATGTGTCAATTATAGAGAAATTAAATTAATGAGTCATACTTAAAAACTCTGTGAGAGAGTGATCGAATATAGAATAGCCGTAATACTGAGGTATCATAAAATCAATTTAGTTTATGCTAGATAGATCAACTATGAAAGCTATTTATTTATTGAGAAGTTTAAAGAAGAAGTTTAAAGAGAGAAAAAATTTATATTTTATTTTTATTGATTTGAAAAAAATTTATGACAAAGTCTCAAAGAAAGTATTTTGGAGTATTTTAGAAAAAAAAAATTACACTACTTAAATTCAAGTCATTAAAGACATATATAAAAGAGTTGTAACTTGCGTTCAGACACAAGAAAGTTTAATTAAGAATTTTTCTATTACAGTTGAATTACACTAAGGCTCAATTTTAAGTCTATATATTTTTGCATTAGTTATGAAAGTCCTGACATGACATATCCAAGATGAAGTGCCTTAGCGTATGCTCTACGCAGACGATATTATCCTTATAGATAAAACTAAAGAGAGTCAAAGCGAAGCTCGAGCTTTACAAGAATACTTTAGAATCTAAAGATTTTACTATAGTAGATCAAAAATTGAATATATAGATTGCACATTTAGTAAACAAAGAAGCACTTATGTTAGTGATATGACAATTGGTGATTAAATTGTCAATAAAAGCAGGCGCTTTAGATTCTTTGGATCAATTATATAAAATAATAATGAAATAAATAATGACGATATTGGCAGGATCCAAGCAAACTGAATAAAATAAAAAATGCTTCTAGTGTGTTGTACAATAGAAAATTTTCATTGAAACTTAAGGAAAAATTTTATAAAAATGTAGTAAAATCAGCGATGATATATAGTGCTAAATGCTAGCCTACAAAGAGAAAACAAATATGTAAAATAGGTGTTGTAGAAATAAAAATACTAAGATGGATGTGTAAATATACATAAAATGATAGAATGAAAAATGAATATATCCGCAAAAAAGTTAGAGTTGCACCAATTGAGGATAAACTTATAGAAAATTAGCCTAAATAATTTAAACATGTAAATCACAAGTCGATTGAAGCTCCAATTAGGAAAATTGAGTTATTAAATTTTTCTGATGTACAAAGAGGATGAGGAAGACTAAAGAAGACATGACAAGAAATTGTAATGAGTAATTTTACTCGCTTAAACCAAAATAAAGAATTATTAATTAATAGAGCACAATAAAAACAATGAATTCATGTAGTCAACCCCACCTAGTGGGATTAAAGTTTGATTATTGTTGTACCATTTTCTATCCCACATCACTTTGAAGGGATCATAAGGAAGGAAAGAAAGGGTTTCAATGAGAATTCTTTGAATCCTTCATGTTAATTCAAAGATATGAACAATCACTTTTAGGCTTGTTTGGTTCAAATTTTTTTTACCCAACACAAATTTCAACTGCAAAAATCAACTTTATTTTACATATAACACAAATACGAATATTAGAATTAACTTTATCACATTTTACATATTTTTGAATATTAAACTAAATTTCTTACCCATTAAATCTATAAGATAAATTTTTTTTCTCTTATCCAAAATTCAACCTTCAAACCAAACAAAATTCATCAATAGCTTGGTAGCCATTGCATATGACACAAGTTTTCCTAATAACATGAAAAGAAAAGTTCTTTTGTATTGTTCTAGGCTTGTGATAGGGGATTATGGATGGATGTTCACCCCTTATACACTTAGATGCTTGTCATAAATGGAACTTTGGTTCTTTGTCTCCAATTGCCATAGAAGTAGCTAAAAGTTTAAATTGTTCCTAATAACTAGAGTAGTTTCTGACAGCATTGGAAAGACCGGATTGATGATTGCCCTTCATTGACAATAAGCAGAAAGTATAACTATTTTAATTTTTAAACGCAAATACTATTTTCTTTATTGTTTATGTATTTAGATTCACGAATTAGATAAGGTTACAAACAAGTTATTTCCAACAGCATCACAAGAGCATTGTTACTAAGCACTTGTACAACAAGTTTCAAAAGCATTTCCCAAGTATTATGGGGTGTTGCTAAAGCATATATAGGATAGATGTTCAATACAAAGATGAACACCATTAAGGCAATAATGATATGAAAGAAAGAAAATTATGAATAGTTAGTGCATCCACATGAACTAAAAGCATGTGGGCAAAACATACTTTCGGCACCTAGGCCTATCAATGGATCGGATGATGACCCAATCCGATCCGAGTTTCGATTCGATTAAACCCCCAAATGGATTCTTTTTTGACCTGTCAACCCGCCTCATTTACTGACTCGATCTGTTTACAAATAAATGGATCGAATATGGATCACCATTGACCCGACCCATTTATATAATATAATTTGTAGTTCATACAGTGATATGTTATCTTTTTATAGGAAGGCTTAAGTAAAAAGTATCACTATGATTAATTAATAAAAGATTCTTACAGATTATAATAGTAGATTATAGTGTATAGTGCTCTTATTTTTATAATTTACTTTTATAAGTTTATATTTCACAATATATATATATTACAAATACTGATTTTGATATTACATTATTCAAATAATTCTTAAAATTTAATATTCTTCTTTTATTTTATTTCCAATAAATTTAATATTATTCTAAATTTACCTATAAAAAATACTTAAAAATAACGACTTTTATTGTCAATAAATTAAACTCAAAAACCCGAGTTCCGACCCAATCCGATTTATGGATCGACCATGACCCGATCCGATATATATGAATTCGAATCCGAGTTGGGGTCGACCCGACCCCAATTCCATCCGTTGACAGGCCTATCGGCACTCATGCTAAGGCTGACCAAATTACTAACAAATTTGGTAAAGTCCTTTAATACTTGGACTAGAGATGAAAGTGCCATCCCTATCATGACATTATTAGAGAACCTTAGATTAAGATGATGGAAAGGTTCACAACCATGATTGGCAAAGGTGACAACTCTAGAATGAACAATAACAAGGACTACTTGTAAAATTTGGAAAAGAATAAAAGAGATACATTGAAAAAGGCTGTTATACCAACTAGTGACAGTTTAAGGAGATGAAAGAGAAAGTCCATTCATAGGGGAGATTACATCCTAGCCGCTAAGGTAAATTATTTGTTTCATGCTAATCTACAAAGTTGAAAATGCCTCTTTTCCTATAAAAAACTGTGTTCATACATATTCTATCCCAAAAATGTTTCACATGGCTCTTTTTACGATTTTCATTAATTTTCTCTGTTAGTTGGTTTTAGATGATATATTATAATTTTAAAATTGTCTTATATCTTCTTTTTTATATTAGTTGCTAATAAAGTATCATTAGTGCAATCCTTTAGAAGATTACCATCTAAGCGAATAAGTGGTCTATATATCATCCAAAAATCCCCTCTCATAACCCTCAAAACAAATAGAAAAAGAAAAAAAAAACATTTTCAGATCTCTTCATCTTACTAGAAAGACTTGTGATATGTAATTGCTACAAAGCTACCTATAAATTCTCTATAAGAGATTGTTCCACAACTCATACCTTGGAATTAACTTTAAGGGTTAAAAGAAATATCCTTTAAACTTCATTTTTGGCTTCCTCACAGGCCGTCCAAAGCTTTACCTAGTCAACAGTAATGCATTACTTCTTACAGAGTTTTTGGTCTTATATTTTATAATGAAATAGCTCTCAATTTATCTTCAAACTCTTAGCAAACCACTTGTACATGGAAAATCTTTTGTTTGGGCTCTTTGTACAGAGTACAGACATGCTTTTATGATAGCTTCTCTATCTTTATCCTCAAACACCTAGTAATTCACTTATATATTGAAAATATTTTAGTTGGGCTCTTTGTACAGACAAGCCTTTATGATGGCGTCTCTGTCTTGAAAGTGATACAAATTTTAAATGCATGTAAAACTGTTGCACATCATTATATACCTCTTGGTGTTGCTTTTTTATTTTCCTGAAGGTGACACCTTCCTATATATAATGCCTACTCACTTCTGCAACATGTTGTATGCCCGCCATAAAAAAAAAATGGTTGTATGCAATCAAACAACCACTTTTCCTTTGAGGCTTCCCATTTCCATCATCCTCATATGGTATCTCATCAATAACTGTATCCCAATGTTTTTCATGACAAGACCAATCTGCATCATCTGAAACACTTCTATATCAAGTTGCCCACTCTTATGATGATCAACATCATAGCCCAACAATTCATCAAAACTAAGTGCGTTGCCTTCTCATTCATGCTTCAGCACACACATAGTTCTATTGGTCAACACTTGATTCCCCTATCATCAATGTCACAGTCAAAATCACTCACTTTCAACATGTTGCCTTCTAGTTACTAGAAGCAACGCCATTTTAAGTTCAGATTCCCAAACCTTGAATAAAGATTACTCATCTTTATCTAAAAAGTAATTGTGAATCCTATAAAGCATGAGTATAATATGGTGATACAGATAAAACAATATGACAAATTTAAAGAAAATAACATACAAATACATCAAAATACGACAATAATATATATGTGAGAATGTATATAATGCACCTAATTCTCATATTTAAGGTATAGCTCATATGGTAAGCCAAAATGACATACAGCTAGTTGATTTGAATTTTAAAAGCATTCTTTCAACTTTCTTCAAATTAATTATACTTACTTTCAAACATTCTTCATGCTACTTAACGCTACATTATGAACAATCAAACTTGAAAAAAATAAAAATATCTTTCAAGAACTATTGAATTTAATAAAATTTAAAATTTAAAATTTAAAATAATATCAGAGTTTTTAATTGCTTCCCAATTTTTCATAAATTATCCAAGTGAGAAGGTTAAAATATATGTATGCATATCCGTAAATGAGGTTCAATTTCAATTTAACATTGATTCAAACCAATTAACTCCATGCAAACAAGATACACTTGATAAATAATACATGAATTGTGGCTTGACTCCAAATATATTGATTTAATCAAAGTAGATATATGCTATCCTATCTTTGAGTCTCTTAATATAACAAAGTAATGATTTAAGCATTGCTAATGATTATACACTTCAAGCATAAGGCCATAAGTGCATTCATTCTGCATAATTTAAGGTCCCATACAAAATTTACTACAGAAGGAATTCTAGTGGAGAAAGGTAAAAACCTCATATTGATGATTCAATGCAGCTTCCGTATGAGAAAATGCTTCCATAAGGACACTTGAAGCATCACAATGGGAAAAAATAGTCTCCCTATTTTCAGGACTAGACAACATTTTGATGATGTTTTCCGGAAGAAGCCTAAAAGCAAGAAGTAAAATATTTTTTATGATCTACGCGACAATGAACTTAAAAATTAACTACATAAGTAACCAAAGTTAATCCACACAATACTTTTAACATAAATAAATGAAATTCTACAAAGTTTAAGTATAGCCAATAGAAGAACATTGCTTATTTAAGAGAAAGCACCATCAAACATGAGTGATGAGCCCCCTTCAGATCAAAATATACCAGAATGTAAACAGACATTCAGTTGCATGATTGAGACTACAAGGACAACTTACCATGAAAATTTCCTTAATCTAACAGCAAAAGGATAGCAGTTGTTGCATTTAAATGATCAATGATTACATAGGAAACAAGCATACAGAATGCTAAACCACAAGTCCAAGTGTCAGAATATGAACATTAAGATCTTCCTGGTTTATCCTTGACTAATGGATCTAGTATATCCCACAAGAAAGGCAACCAAAAGCTCAAAGTCAGGCTAACCGCCATTGGAAGTTGATGAGAAATCAACGATTCGGAGAAACATCGCAAAATGAAATATCATAAAAACAGTACTAACTTCAGCCAAAGCATACCAAGCCCACAGGGAATTGCCAATCCCACATTCTTCAAGACTCTTCCCTAGCCTTTTGCAAGATTTCCATACTCAAGCTACCACAAGACCTTGAGCTCTTCTAGGCTTCAACCTTAGAATCTCTTCTATTGTCATCCAGATATCCATTATCCGCTTATTGAAAACCACTTATTACTTTCCCCATATCGACAGAAAAATGTTAATAGAAGAAGAGTACAAATTGTTGAGAGAAAATGCATTCGAGTGAGAAATGGTAGAAGGAGAAAGAGGGTGTTTCACCATCAAGGAAAAAGAGAAGGGACGAACCTCCCAAAATACTCAATTCCTTCTAACATATTCTGACGTAACTAAGAGCCAATCCTCCTGAACTTGTCAGTTTCATAAATAGGGAGAGAACAGAAGTAGACTAGGGATCACCAAGAGATCAGGTATGCTATGAAACTGAGGATAATTCAACTGACTTAAAGACTGTTCATGAAACCATCTCACTCTAAAAACATGATGACGAAAAGCCCATCTCCCAGATGTTTAATAACTTATTTTTAAAAAAAATACTATATGGCATTTCTGGAGCAGCTATCACACTCCACTCACAATGTCTCAGAAAATTTTCCACAATGAACAAAGCAATTGAAGGATTATCTAAGTTGCAAGGTGATGATTAGTGAAAGAAGAGAAAAATTTGACACCATATCTAGTTCTCCTTCAAAGTACATCAATATTCTAGATGAAGTAATTAGTATGATAACTAAAAAGAATAAAAACAAGAGTTTGTGACTCTTGTCTGTGAACCATACAACTAAACATGTTAAAGGTTTAAAGACCTTTCCACCCAATACGTTCATTAGCTAAAGCTATTTGGTAAAGTTTCCCAAATCTCAATTTACACACTGGATAACGTAAATAGACACATCATACATGAACTTCCTATTCTTTGATACTGCATACTATTTCTTGTCCTTGAACTAATTTATTTTGTGGATCATTTTGAACGGCACTAGAAGAAAAACAAGATGTAATCTAGGAGAAACCAGAGGAAATATAACAATCATTTCATCAGACATAAGGACAAAAGGGATACATACCCAATATATTATAGCGAAAAGGCAAACTTTAGATATTTCTAGCAAATACATATTGCAAATCTTATAGATGATAATTCTTGCAATAAGAGGCTTTTCAATATTAGCACATGGTCAAACCATGTTTAAACTAAACGAAAATATTGCTACAGTATACTTCATTAGTATAATAGGGCGGCGTAACATAGAAAGTATCCTAGCATCCATCAAAAAGATAACTCACGTGCTCGACGCTCTAGCAGCACCTGCCCCACCATGTCCATCAAAAATGCAAAATATCCCGAACTGCATTTTCAGGTAGTCATTTAGACCAAAGCAAGGAATGGGTCCACGAGATTTGGGTTCAGAGGCACCTGTTCAGCACCAGAAAGCAGCCATCTGCAATAGAACATATCTTCCATCGGAAGCTTCTTTCCACCACGGCGCATGGCCATTGGATCAGATGCAACACCAATTCCCGAAGGTAATTCAAGTTCAGTATCTTGAATAATTTGGACCTAATAAGATCAATGTAAAAGTGCAAATATATAAACAAACAAACAACAACAAAGCCATACTCCCATATTAATTGAAGTTGTCATCTCACATATCATTAAGAAAAATAATGTTATATTGAATAACAAGCGAAAAAGAAACTTTATTACTTGGTTTAATAAAACAGAAAGTAGAATGTATGCAAGCTCATCCAAAAAATAGTAAATTCTGTATATAGTAGACCACACAAATTTGGTTTTCAATGCCTACCAGATAAAGAGACAAGACAAAAAAAACTTATGCATGCAAGAACTATCCATAATCGCAAATGTCATGACATGCTAGCTACAACTTAGGATCCCAAAAGGTTAATAATTTCAATGACTATTGAAATTGGCCTTCCCTAGCTACATTACTAAAAACTTGGGTGAAAGAATTGTTTTTGTTTGTAGACAAAGCAAATCCTCATTATCTTTCATTCGATAGATTTTACTTTTGTATCATTTGGAATAAATTTAGTAATGGGCTTTTCATGACATCCTTTGATCTAAGGATCTAGTCCAACCCACCCCAAAACCAACCTTAATGGAGAACCAACATATCCACAATGAAGGTCACAACAACAAAAAGCACTAATCCCACTAGGAGAGGTCGACCGCATGCATCCTTTGTCTCCATTGCACTCTATCAAATAACATATCATTTAGCTCCAAATATACAAGATCATTCCTAATACAAAAACCACGACAAAGCATGACTCGATAGGAGAAGCTAGCGCTATCAATGATTGACATAAATAAAGATGACCATGCTCAACCCCACAAGCTATAATTTAGGAACAAGTCCTAATGACATCTTGAGCAGAACATAGCCTTGATCATCAAAAACACACCTAAGCCTAAAGAGAACCAAGGCCCCAAGAGCAAAAAATAGTTCAAGATATGACACCTTGGATCATTGGGAGAAGAACTCAGTTTTGATACTAAAATGTCACTTAGGTCAAGAGAAAAGCCCAAAGACGTGAATCCTTGAGGTCTAGAATTTGCAGCTTCTTTAAAATGCAACACTGACAAACTATAGTCTAAAAGGAAAGGGAAATAGTGAATGAAATTGAAGTCAATGAACAATGAAAGGTAATGTAACAACCCATCCCATTGTAAATATTGTCCGCTTTAGCTTCTGAAAAACTACGTGGATGAGCAGCTTTTCGGAAAGATCACCCATCCCAATACTACTTTGCTTGAGCACACTTAACTATAGAGTTTCTCGTCATTAGTCTTACGGTTTTACCTCAAAATACTTCTATGAAGGCATGAGTGTTTTTTTTAATATACCCAACATCTTTCCCATGCTTTGCCAATGTGAGATTTGTCTAAGGGTGATCCCTCACTGGTTATCACATAGACCCTCCCTTCGGGAAGCAACATCCTTGCTGAGATTTGCCCCAATATTGCTTAAGAGTTCACGCAGCTTGGCTCAAATATCATATATAACAGTTCAGCCCAACGTAGATATTATCCTCTTTGGCTTCTACGAAAGTACATAATTGAGTAACTTCCCAAGAAGGTCATGCATCTCATTACTACTCTTACTCGTGCACACTTAGTTATGGAATTTTTTATCATTAGCATCATAATTTTACTTCAAAACATGTCTATAAAGGTATGAGTATTTTTTCGTATATACTCAGCATCACTCCCGTGCTTTGCTGATGTGGGATTTGTCTAAGGAGCCGTCTGGATAGATGGGTTAACTGGGTTAACTCACGTTAACCCAGCTAACCCACCAAACAATGATTTGGCTTCTAAACCTAACCCAAGATAGCAAAACCCTGTTTCACCTTCCTACCCCGCTTACCCCGTCGCTGGGGTAAGCCGCGTTGCCTGCTCTGCATCCACTTCCTCTTCCCTCTCTAGCCTTTACAGATTTTTTTGTTATAAAACGAGTTCTAATTTTGCTAGATTTCAACCTCATTTTGACTACAGATGAGATGATTTTCATGGTTGCAATAATATGTTCTTAGATTTGATTTTATTTTTTTATATGTGTTCATATTATAATGCCCCCTCTATGATGTTGCTAATTAACCAAAAGATCATCTTGAGATGATTTCATTCTCATTTGACTTACATTTATCTGCTGCTAAGAGTTTTCATATATTCTAGAGTTCACTTTTTATTATTCAACTTCATTACAAATTGAGGCTGGTGTCTTCTCTACTATTCTTGCTGGATTTGTCTCATGCATGTCATGTTACCCCTATCACATATCATGTTACTCTCAACTACTATTTATATTTTTTTTGTTATCTTAAAATTAGTCTTGTTATTATTTTCATTAATTATAGTTGATTGGTTGTTTGCTACTTTGATTATTGTTGTTTTTCTTATTTTATTGGTGAATGTCATGTTACTTGAGTTGATGGTAGTTGGCTGCTTCATAGCTTAACTATTTGTTGGTTTTCCTATTTATTACTGAATGTGCTAACTTATGTTACGTCCACTTTCTATTTACAGTATATTTGTTTGGCTCTACTGTCCTTGCGCTTCTTTAGTAAGTTCAGTTATACAAACTCCTGTAAATATTTGCTATGCCATGTATTTTCTACTATTTCTGTGCTTTTTTAGATACTACACTTATTCGAATCATATTGTTTTTGTGATTCTTCTGTTTTTGTGGTTTTGTTATTTTTGTGGTTCCACATCATTAGATACTACACTTGTTCGAACCATATTATTTTTGGGGTTTTTCTGTTTTGTGGTTTTGCTGTTTGTATATTTCCACATTATTAGATATTACACTTGTTCGAACCATATTGTCTTTGTAATTTTTTGTTTCGTGATTTTTTTCTTTTTATAGTTCCACATCATTGGATATTATACTTGTTTCAACCATATTATTTTTTATTGACATTTGGCTTAGTTCAATTTATGATTCATATTTTAAAACAATTCATTCAACAAGCAGAATGGTCAGAACTAATTGAGAATGACATGAAATTGTCAGACACTGAATCATCTAATCGAGCATACATTTGTCATACTAGACGACTTACACACTCAGGTTTTCTAAAAAGCTATAGGCATACATTTTCAGTCCGCATAAAAGATGATATTATGAGCTTGCTGCATATTTTAGTTAATTTTGATTTTTCATAACATTAAAAATGTGAGCAATGATGTTGCTTCATTATTATGGTTAGGATAATTACTATATCTTTACACTTGATAAATTTTTAAATTCAATTTTTTTTTATAATGTCAATTATTCTCGGTATCATGGTGGAGAGGTAAACATGAAAATGTTATGTTTTTTGCCGAGCCAAAACTGAGTTGATAGATGCAACAATGAGGTTAAAGAATTATGAAGAGTTATCGATTGTGCAAGAATGTAAAATGTTCACTTTACTGAGCTCACAATAAACATAAATTAAAAAGAGACAATTATAAGCTCTAACTCTGAGTTATAGATTTTATAATATTTTTATGCATATTATCTTTGCTTATTTGAATTTATTTCACATTTTTAAACCAACAATGCGGCTTTTTTGTATTATTCTACTTCTAATACACCATTTGTATTAGGCAATATGAGCTTCGATTTTCAACACATAGGTTAAAGTAAGCTATCAATTAAAAAGTCATCGTCAATCATGTTTACTGATTAAAAAGTGCCAAAAGTAAAAGAAGTTGCACAATCAATCCATCAAATCCAAAAGCAACAAGGAAAACTAGAGATCCAAACTATTCCGACAAAAAAAGAGATGTCTTAATTTTACTAATCACTGAGAAAAACAATAATAAAGATGTAGTTAATGGGAATCCAACGTCTTTGGCTTGGCCTGAGATAACCGAAACTTACAATAGCCAAATGGGTACTAAAAGAATGACTCAACAAGTCAAAGATGCTTGAAAAATATTGAAAAAAAAATATAAAAAGTATTATGAACTTACTGGAATCTAATTAAAAAACATACCAGATGTCACTGATAATCAGTGGGAAGAAATTCTTTAGGTGTAATATAGTATCATTTGTCAAATTTGAGTAGCAATACTTTATGTTTCTTCAACTTATAATTTTAATTTCTGTAGGCTCACCAAGGATATGAATCATTAAGGCGAAAATCCTTCAAGCATTACGAAGCAGTTGGGGAGTTGATTAAGAACACTTATGCATTAGGAAACCAGGCAAGTTCTTCTATGAATTATGTGTCAATGCTGAGTCTCCAGAGATGAAATTAAATGCTCACGGAAGTGAGATGAAGTTTAACGACCAAGATTTCGATGTTAGATATGTTAATGGAGAAGGCTCAAGATTTGCCAAGAATTATGTTTTCATTGAAGATAATGATGTAACATGTGAACCTTCATCTCGAAGTGGAAGTAAGTGTATGACTGAAACATGTAAGCAACGTAGACGGAGAAAAAAGTTTTACTAAGGAAGATGCAGAGTTGTTGCTAATTGAGGCTAAAAACAAAACAAGTGTTGCATTGCAAGAGAAGATGCAGAATTGTTGCTAGCTGAGACAAGAAACAAAACAAGTGTTGCATTGCAGGCAATGCAGCGCGCGATGCCGTACACTGTGGAGGACGGAATGAAGAAGTTAGCATCTAGACAAAATTTAACGGATACTGCCCTTTGTGCAATGATAGATGCATTCAACGAAACTCCTAACAACGTTATAGTGTTTATGATGCTGGATGGGTTTCGCTTAGAAACCTGAGTTGTTACTGTTATGCGACATACTCAATTTAGACGAATATCAATATTTACTGATTGACTAAACCCATCCTTTGATCCTCCCACAACTTTCTAGTTTATTATTGATATTCTATTGATTCGCTCTTTAAGTTTTTTGCAAACAACTATCCCTTCGTTTCGTTATGTTGTTGAAGTTTGATAATAATATTTATATTTTGTCTTTTTTATATGATTTGTACCATTGTCCTTGTGTTGTATTGTTGGAGTAATAAGACGTGTTTGTGCTTTGATTGAAAGGTATTTCTTTTTAATATTACACTACAGATGGATATTAACTAATTTTATGGCAATAAAATTGCAAACCTGATAACAAGCTTGGACGAAGAGGCGGCCTTATTGGAATTTGTTTCTGAGTTTGCTGAATTAGATCAACCTAACATAAGAGTCCCTCGAGTTATGTATGATATATTATACCCTAGTAACTTGTATGTCCATGAGATCTTAAATGAGCATGATGTACGAGCATACAACTGTTTTCGTATGTCTGCACAAGCTTTATTGGATTGAGGGACATATTAGTAGAATGTGATATTCTAAGAGACACTCGATTCATGTCAGTTGCAGAACAATTAATAATATTTTTGCGAGTTATTGCACAAGCTGATAGCTATCGCGGTGTGTGAATTTTTTCAACACTCACTAGAGATTGTTAGTCATAATTTTAGACATGTCCTACAAGGAGTCCTGGCATTAAAAGATGATTTCATTGTACTTCTAGATGCGAGCATCCCATGTCATCCCTATATTCGAAATAATTCACATTTTCATTCATATTTCAAAGATATGTTTGGTGCTATTGACGACACATGTTCCTACCATAGTTTTTATCACAAAATATTATGGTAGCTGTCTCTCTTGATCGACAATTTGTATAGTTGTAACTGGGTGGGAAGGATCGGCTACTGACATGCGTGTTCTTAAATGAGCACTCGAGCAAAATAATTTTTCAATATCACAAGGTAATTTAAGTTGAATAATATTGTCTATTTGACTATTTATACTTATAGTGACTTTTCCTCTTCTTGTGAACAAATCAGAAAGGATGTACTTGGTTAATTCTGAATATGCTAATAATAACAAGCTTTTGGCACCAATACGCCGTGTACGATATTATTTGAGTAGTTTTCGTAATCGCACACAATAAAAATATGAGCCTCCGCGGGGGTTGTACAATCATAGACACGTTCAACTCAAAAACACAGTTGAACGCACATTTGGTATATTAAAAAAACAATTCAAAATGTTAATTGATATGAAACTTTTCTCCTTTAATATACAAGTAAATATTGTACTTGCATGTTGTATTTTAAAAAATTGATGAAGACCCGACAACTCATATATCCACAAGTGAACAAAGAAGTCAAGGGAGATTATCTGAACAAGCATTATTGAATAGTTGTGAATGAGCCAGATTATTTTGTATTATAGCTTTATTATATAAGTATAGTACTAGTTATTGTGTAATAATTAACTATAATTTATTTGTTGTAAGGATCAGTGAATCAATGATGATGATGATGGTGATCACTTGTATGACAATATTGAGTTGGATGAATATTTTCAATTTCATATTTTTCTATTTTTCATCTTAAAGATTGTATTATTTCTGTATTTGTATATCAAAATATTAATTAGACATGTACTTGGAAGCTTATTGTTTTTATATTTATTGATTAGATCATGAATTTGGAATGTATGTAAATATATTCTTTCTATTTTCATCTTTTCTTTTGTTTACTATCCTGGGTTAAGTTATTAATTTGCCAAATAGAATACAAAGTTATCCCAGGTTAACCCGAGTTATCATCCAAACACAAAGTTGTATTAAATCACTTACCCCAATTGGGGTAAGTTATTAATGGGGGTAAGCTACCCCGAGTTAGTATCCTACCCCCAATCCAAACAGCCCCTAAGGGTGATCCCCCACAAGATGTCACAAGTAAAATTTCAAATAGTACCGCATAAAATAATATGGGTTGATATTTTTGCTTACAGATATTTTTGAAGAAGAGCCAAGAGTTATTATGTCTCCACTAGAAAGCTCAACAGGCTCACTCCAGCGTCTATCTCCTGCATCTGGATGATGAATCACCTTGGAGTTTAAAAATGTTCCATTCAAACTGCCCATGTCTACAAGCTCCCATTTAGATTTCTGCCAACATGTATAGATAATAATGTTAACACAAGATCTAACAGACAATAAATCTGAGAAGCAATGACAAAATCCATAAAGTGGGTAATTTATCATATTAAGAGTAAAAAAGCTTAAAATAAAGCATTTAATAGTAATATTTCTTCATTAATACAATAACTACCTTCATTATATATAGTTCATCTAAATGAAATCAGTGTTAAACAATATACAAGCATAAATAGTAAATACATATGCAAACACATACAGATACAAACATATAGATATATATACACGTACATGTATATACGTGTCTGTGCTTGTGCGTGTGCATGAGCATACATGTAGTATATATAATAATAAAAATTTGAAAATAAATAAGAAGATTTAAATACTAAATGAAAAAGATAATCCGTTGCATGATCACCATTCACTTCATTTTTTTATAATTTGGTCCCTTTTGGTATTTCAATTAAAAAAAACAGTTCTCAGCATGCTTTACAAAATTTCTCGACTTCATTTTTGCCTGATGACATCACAAACCAAAAGCTAATTCACAAGGAAAAGCACTTTGTCACTACTTCTTAAGGCACAACCTAACTGTCAGGCCATTTTATATTCCAGCTTTGAAGGGAATGGTGATCATGTCACCAAATAAAGTAACATACCAACGAACGTCTTGCAAATTTCAGCATTAGATTTGTGGCCCAAGGGCATAAAATAAGTCATAGAAGAAATAGACAAAATGGAACAGCCAACGTGCCTCTTACATGCATATTCTAGCATGCTTCCTGAAACATCACAGACCAATTCCTGACTTCAACTTTACCTGATAACATTGCATACCAAAACTCCAGTTCATATGAAAAAGCACTTTGTCCTAACTTCTTAAAGAACAGAGCCTTACCTATCAGGCCATTCTACATTCCATCTTCAAAGGCCCATGCTAATCATGTCGCCAACTAGGGTAACCTATGAATTAGCTTTCTACAACATCTTTACAGTAGGTTTATGGCTCAACAGCATAAAAAGAGTCTTAGAAGAATGGACACGGTGAACCTGCTTCCATGAATTCTTACATGCATGTTCCAATTAATAAGAGCATGCTTCCCCGAAACCTCTGAGTCTTTAAGTACAACATTACTAGGAGAAACCCTTCCAAGAGTTAGGGGAAGAGTAGCGGTGTCTTTTGAAGATCTTGAACAATGAAGACCGGTAGAAGGACCATCTATAACTTCAAGGATCAGGTTGCTTCCTGCACTTCTAATGAAAAGATAGAATTACATGACTTGCAAATTAATTTATAGACAGGTAGCATGCTTCACTTATAATAATTACAAATGTAATAGACAGAAAGAACATACGTAATGACATAAACTCCTTGACCAAGGAAAATTTGTCATTTTCACCAATAAATTCTGCACCATAGTCAGAATCCTGGAGTCTGACATGCTTTGCACCTTCAACAGGCCAACTTGATACTGCCGAACGCTTAAGCGTTTGACCAATGTGAAGATCTTCTGATGCATCAGAAATCACATCCAACACCAAGCTATCTCCTATCAAGAATATAACAGCCTATTATACAAATTTTAATAAAAATATACATTCAGAAGTGCTAAGAACAAAGATGGAAACTCTATTGTACCCATGCTGATTTGAAAGTCAGTTGAAACTTTCTTTTTATTAATAAGCACATGTTTCCTTGGAGAACTAACATTTCTCACAATCCCAATTGGCCTTGGCGAGTTAATATTTCCATCAATTTGAAAATTAGAATCATCAACAACATTTTGTGATGAATCACAGCATTGATAAGGAGAATTAAGTGAATTCTCAGTAAAAAGAGGTCTCTCAATATCATCAACCTGTAAATGTTCACAAACAGACCTGCTTTAGAAGAGTACACCATTGTTCATAAAATGGAGAAAATGAATTATATAAAAAAAGGACAAGACCATAAGAATAAATTGACTCGTTCTATAGCATGCCAAGTGAAAATATGTAATTTTTGAAATGTGAGATGACAACTAAGTACACAAAAAGGTCCCAGAAGAAACACTTTAGGAGAGAAGGGATTTAAATTAAAAAAAGGGAAATTGAGTTTGTGGGAGACCAACATCTCTCTCTTATATATGTATTGTTTACATGTGAATTCAACATTGCATCATAACCGTACACGTGGCAGCCAAAGTCTTCTAAACTTGCTATTACTACCTTCATAGACAATGTAACAAATATCGTGCCCGATACTACTGTCCGATATTTATTCGGATCCGTTTCAGGAAATCTCGAAGTATGTTTTCGGTTACCATGGTGCTGCCTACCTTCATAGGGGCCTACTTGATCAACAAAAGGGCATTAGTAGGTTCCCGATCACCATTCAACGGTTGGCCTATGTCAAACAGCCTAATTGCAAAGAATCCATGCGTCCTCCTCTAGATTCAATCACGGCTCTGCCTGTAACCAAAAGCTATGTTCTATTCTAACCCGCAACTTGGAGCTGAGGAAATGGCTCATCTATAAATACCTTATTAGGACTCCATTAGGGAAGAGAGAATGGATAGTTCCTATATTTGTTTTCCTTTTTAGCCTCTTCCTTATAATGGTCTAAGGACCAACATTTAATTTATAGTAAAAGTTTTTATTTGGTTCTCTGATGGACTTAGAGGGATCAACCCTGAACCACTTTACATCTGGTGTTCTCTGTGAATAGTTCTTGGCTCCTTTGTATGCTCATTGTTCTTGCAGGAAATCTTGACATAAGAAATCAATTCTGAGAATCAGCGGCTTGCAAGATTTCCTGCAAGTATATATATATAGAATAACAACAACAACAAATCAAGTATATATATATATATATATATATATATTAACATAAAAAAAAAGTGTATATATATATATATGTAAAGTTAAAAGTGGAGTTTCACGAAGCAAGTATTAGTCCAGCTAGATCACAAGGATGCAAATGCTTTGTAAATTATGTTCAACAAATCTGAGTTACTTAGAAATGAGAACAACTGTATTAGCTAAATTAATCACCAATCTATTAGTTACTAATTGTGCCAACTGCATTAGTCAAAGGCATGGCTTATGTTAACCAACCCTTCTACTCTTAATCTTTGCAACTAGCTTCACATCCAACTGCAATCCACTTTACCAACAAAACTTTACAAAGACTTTCCCAAAAATAAATAGGCTCAAAAGGTCTTATATTATGTTGAAGGTAACAACTTACCCTTCATTAAAACTATAGTTCTAGAGTACAAATGTTCGAATGGTATATCAAAAAATTTGAAGGCGATTAACTTGCCAAAGGTATCTACAGTCACTTTTTGAAGTCAAAACTAGAATAAATATATTTTGGCTACAGAAACTACCTGTAAGCAAAAATCCATTTTCCAATAATCAAAATAACAGGTGTAAGGAAAGGACTAGAGGATCAAAAGGATGTACACGCATGAATTAAACAATATGTGATTAAAAAAAATAATTACATTTTCTAAATTATATAAGTCACCATATCCAACCAAAGGATGGCTTTGGCTTAGTATGTAATAAATATTTCATTGCATAATATTCTACCATTGACATGGATGCATGCAAGCATAAAATCCCCATCAAAAAAAAATGCAAGCATAAAAAGGGCTAGCCATGCGCCATCTATCATTTGGAGATTCTCAGGTAGCAAGGAATTGTTAGATCAGTAAGCCAACAGGCATACTCCCAAAACTATAAAGCAAAGACAACACAATCTTAAACAACGTATAGCCTAAAGGCATTCAAACTGTCAGTACACAATGAAGCACCTAAAGACATTCAAACTGACACTACGCAATGTAGAGCGAAAATTAAGAATGCATATTGCAAATAGAAGAACGAGGAAAGCTATAAAGATTTTGATCAAACCAAATGTTAGGCCACCAGAATGCAGCATCGCAAGGAGAAAAAAATTATCAAAACAACAATTGCTACACGATCACCATCAAGATCACCCCATAGATAGAAATCTCCTAATTCTTAGAAAAATCACAGGAAGCAACCAATCACAGAGTCATCAAAACGGTGAATCGTGCAAGTCGCTCAATCACATCAACTCGAACAAAAAAGGTGGAAGACATATCCGTAACAGGTACCTTGAGAGAACAAGAGGCAATAGCAGAGGATAACCGGCGGCTGGACAAGAAGCGCCAGGGCCGGCAGGCCAGGACTAAGAGGAGGAGGAGGAGGAGAAACATGAGAAGCAAGAGTCCCGCGAGGCTCGCGGCCATGGAGCCAGCCACCAGCGCCTGCTGCTCCCCACGAAGCCCTGCCCCCGAGAGTGCGGGGAAGAGGCCGAGATCACCGGTTTGAAAAGGTCGCATCTCTGCAGCAATCTCGCCTCCTGCAGCCCTTCCGGCCCACATTGCTACATCGTTCCACCTTCCCATTCGATCGCGATGGGGATCGGGCAACAGATCCAGATCCAGATCCAGATCGACAGGACCTATAAGGCATCCGCATTCGCGATTTCCCCTTCCTAGATCGCGAAGGGGAGATCACCAGTTGGCTTCACGGATGATCGGCCTTCGGAAAAATCCCTCTTCCGCATAAAATAAAGAAATCTGCTTCTACAGACGCCTCTTATATTCTCACCCATTCGTGACCCATCCGTAAGGAGAAGTGAACTATCTAATATGCCAGATGTGCATTCGTTCGATTTAGACTAGGCCTCGCAATTTTATTCAAAGTCAAAAATTGCTCGAAATTTACTCGATAAAAAATTCAACTCGAAATTTATTCGAGTCATTTCGAGTCAAATTTCGAGCTATTCAGTGTACTCAAAATTATTTCAAGTCGAATTCGAGTTTAGCTTGACTCGTTCGAAAAAAATCGAGCTTACTCGAAATAAAATTATTTATTAAATTTTTTTATTATATTATGAAAGAGTGGCACATTAAAAATTAAAATTAAAAAAAAAAATTAAAGTCTAACTATTTTAAATATGTTTTTTTATTATGTAATTTAAATTTATTCAAAAATTGAAATCAATTCGAAATCGACTCGAACTCGAGTTAAATCGAGTTGAGTTGACTCGACTCAAAATGATTCAAGTTCGAGTCGAGTTCGAGTCTCATTGAAATCGAAATTTTCGAGTTCAAGAATACTGAAACTCGCTTGAACTCGACTCGATGCCACCCCTAATTTAGACCTTTTCTGATTTATTTTTTTTAAATTTCAAACGTTTTCTGATTCAATTACCACTAAAATCATGACTTTTTTATTTATATATTTTTTAAAAGGAAATCAAATTGAGATCATATAAAAATATTAAAGATATATTTATTTATAAAATTTAATTTTAAAAAGATTAAAATTAAATTTAAATAAAATTTTGTTATTATATATAAATAGTAAATAATGTGAAATAAAATTAATAATTATTTTAGTATGTATGCGATATAAAATATAATTAATTTTTAATATTAAATTTTATATATAATATAATATGCATTTTTAAATTAAACTTAGTTTTAACTTGGCCAAATAAATTAGTCTTAAAGAATAATTACATAGTACTTTCTGAAATTCAATACCATATTATTTTGCAAAAGATTTATTTACGTCTATATTATTCAATAATTTTTAATATTATAAAAATGATATTTCACAATTAATACCATGATTAAATCATATAAACTATATAATTAATCACTTTAAACCTAAGAAGTAAGATTCTAAGTAGAAAAAAATAGAAGTCGCCGCTTATTGAACATAACTTGTGACAGAGGAACTAGTTGTCGGAAGGTGATATTGGCAATGATGTTACTATCATGATAGATAAAAAAGCCGATGTAGTGACCACGACAGATGAAGAGGCCTACATGACAGTGACCAGCAAAGGTAAATATATAATCGAACAAATTATTACAATTGAGGGAAAGATAAAGAAGAGAGAAAGAGAGAAATATTATTTATAATTTTTAATAAAAAAATATATCTCTATTCAAGTTTAATTCTAATCTTATTAAATTTAATTTTACAAACAAATAGACCGTAATTTATAAAAAAAAAAATTATTAGCCAAAGGTAATATAAAAAAAAAATTATCAAAAAAAGAGATAAATGGATAGGTTTGTATCAACTTTGGTTTAGTCCAATCAAAATTTAATAAAAAAAAAAAAAAAAGATAGATCACAAATTGCACGTTTTCCTTGCAGTTGATGATTTGCATTGAACATCTATAACATGTATGTATACGAGTATTTAATTTAATTTTATATTATATTATATTATTAATATATTTAGATGTTATTTTTTGAACAATAATTTTATAATAGGCTTATTTATCCGTGTTATCAAAATAAATAATTATTTTTTTTAAATAATATGATATAATTTCAAAATAATATTAAATTAAATATCTCTTGAATTCCATCAAGGAAAATTATTATGTGCTCATAAAAATAAATTCTTTTGTGATATTTAAGTAGTATAAAAAGATACGACATGAGGCGGTTGTTAGATTATCAACAATAGAGACTGTATTATCATCTGACATGTTAAATCACTAATTGTAGAATTATAAAAAAATAGGCATAATCGCTCATTTTTGCCCCCCTTATGTTCAATCTCATCTAAACAATACACGATCCTGTTTGGTGCGAGGACTAAATCAGAACAAAAATGATACTAATTAAAAAAAAAAAAAATAATAATAAATAATTTTTTTTAATCATTCTACATAAATTCTAATATAAAAAAATATTAATTTACTTCACATACTCAATAATTTTTAATTTAAAAAAATAACTTTATTTTATATTTTAAATCAAAATACTTGATTCGAATATTTTGATCTATTGAAATAAAATATATATTTTTATTAAAAATTATTAAATATGTGATGTAAAATAATATTTTTTATATTAAAATTTATGTAAAATAATTAAAAAAAATTATTTATTATTATTATTATTTTTTAAA
>JAEMOT010002180.1:197123-208949 GCA_019297695.1 Apostasia ramifera
TTAGATATATATATATATATATATAAAAAAAAATAAAATTAATTAATTATAAAAATATTAAATAAATTTAATTAATATATTAAAAAAAATAATTTTACCCAAGTTAGGTATGAACCAAATAGAAAAAAGAATAGCTTGAAGACAGCTATAAGCAAGCGAGTATTTATGTAAAAACCTTTCTATCCTAAAGCCACAAAAAATTTCAAAAAATAAGCAAATAGAAAATGAAATCATCAGGCAGCACTACTGTGACCTACACAAGGATTACAAGGCAAATAGAAAACAAACAAAAACAGGCCAGCCTCAACCCTCCGTTACCTAATGAGAAAAGCTTTGTCGTTTTTATAAATGATCTCAAATTTCTAATCCAATTAGAATTCGCAGTGATACCACATAGATAAAAAGTCTGATAAAAAATTTTAATTGGCTTCAACGTTTGAGATTATTTATAAGAAACACAATTTTTTATAGAATGAAATGTTAATCTTAACTAATATACAGTTGGAACTAACAAACCTGCTTCAAGAGATCAATCTTAACTATTATTCAGCCGCCGGCCCGCCGGCCGGCCGGCCGCCCGATGAGGATTCTGGATTCGGATGAGGGAACATCACGTCAGCAATGGGCCCCTCGCGGCACTGACGTGGGGCCCCCTGGTGGGGGGCCCAAACAGGCCCAAAGAGGCCCAATGAGTGCTCCTTCAAGGGACATCAGTCAGACGCGAGAATCACTTCAGCAGCTGAGGCCATGGCCCCAACCCCTCCTTTCCTCAAGAGGGCAAGCGCAAGCTCATCCTCATTCCACAGCCTCAGACCCCTGCTCAGCCGCCTCAGCACCCCAACATCAACTTCCACCACCCAGCTCGGCGCGCAGTCCACCATCAAGCTCAGAAATCCTGAGACATACCCTCGCCATAGAGCCGAATCACAGCCAAGCGAGATCTTCCCGTCCATGGCACTCGCCAGGAACTCCATGTGAGATTCTATGATCCTCGGCCGCTTCGACGACGGCATGGAGTCGATCCCCCATGCGAAGATGCCGCAGATCGCGGCGAAGTAGGCGAGAGCATACCCCCCCAGAGCATACGCCAAGCTGCCGCATTTCCCATCCTCGTCGAGTTCGTGCACCGAGAGGAACCAAGATGGCAGCATTTCTTGAATGAGCCCATGAATTAAGCCTGAACCTCCTGATAACCAGACGAAGGTCGCAGCAAGGGAAGCAGCCACTTTCACCTTCGCCATGGCAGTGCAGAGCGATCCCTTCGCGTATTTCAGCCCATTTTTGGTCTTCTTCAGCAATTCGAATCTCTCTTTTGATGCAGCAGTTTCAGCGATCTCTTTGACTGATTGCATTAGGATGGAGAGGATCTCTTCGGTCAGGCGAATGATGTCTTTGATGCAGCGGTAAGTGCGGAGGTAGAGGATCCCCGGGGCGACGGGGGAGAGGCCGCCGGAGAAATGGGAGCCGAAGCCGTGGCCGAGAAGACCGCCGACGCCGCCGTTAGTGGAGATTTGGGAGCCGGAGAAGCCGAGAGTCGCGGAGAAGCAGCTACGGAGGAGCTGCACGACGGCGTCGTCGTTGTGGTGGAAGACGGTGCGGGAGGCGGAGAAGACGAGGAAGTCGGTCCAGCGCTTCACCTTTTGGGTCCACAGGGCCGCAACGATCGGCATGCTCGGCCAGGGGCAGCTCGCGGCGAGGTTCTCCAAGGCGGGGCCGGCGAGGTTGAGGAACCTTTCGGAAGCCTTGTCGAGCTTGTATGTTATGGTCAGGCTCACGAACGCTGCCAGAGGTAGCGGGAGAGTGGCTTGGGAGCTTCCTCCTTCAGTTCACAAATGAAAATCTGAAGCACATCAACTACTTGATTGTTTGAGATAATAACATAAATTTGACTTTAAAAAGATATTCAAATTGCGTTTCACTACAATCGAATTAATCTTCAAAAAAAAATGAAAAAATAAAATAAAAAATAATAATAATACAAACATCCATCAGAAAATGCAATCTTTTTTCCTTTAATAAAATTTTTTTGCATTCCAAATCTGTTGCGATGTGCTCATATGTTGTTAGTGTGGTGCATTTGAAATTGAAATTAAAATTTAAGTTGATGAAGAGAAAATTAAAATAATCTCAATTTTAGATATTTGAACATATAAACTACAGACTAATAAAAACTCAAGTAAAAAGAACCAAAGTATTAAATTTCCTTTGTGTAAAAAAAGAAAAAAAATCAAAACAAAATATATAATAAAAAATTATAAGAAATGAATTAACATTGCCGAGGCCTTTAAGAAACTTAAAATCTTAGGTTGATAAGAGGAGGAAAAAAATCATTTGGCTCGACAATTTTGCTTTCATCATTCATGAAATATAAAAAATAATTTCATTTTAAGATAAAAATAAATTTATTTAACATTCACCATAATTTACAATACAACCATCAAACTTAATTTCAGTCTTATTTGATTGAAATATAATTTTAAAATGCTTTGTGTTTTTTTTAAAGTGGAAAAAAAAAATTATGATATAAAAAAAATTTAATTATTTAAAATTAAAATTTATGTAGAGTAAAAAATAAAATTAATTTTTGATATTTAATTATATAATATAAAATAATAATAAAATATTTTTTTTTAGGAGTTTGAGGAGGTTTTAGGTCCCAACCAAACAAGTCCTTCATCTTAAACAAATTTTAACATAACAAACTAATCTTATTTCTCATTATCACGGGTTTGAAGGTTGACTAAAAAAGCCATCATTTTTTTTTTCTTTGAACCAAATACAATCTTGGGAAGTTTGAATTTTACACCACCATATTGAATTTTAATCCGTTTCAAAGATGAAAACAAAAAAAATTTAAGCCGCTAATACTTACCAAACGTTTCAAAGCTGTTTTCAAATGCAAATTATCGTGATAAAGTTTCGCGAATACAAGCTACATTGTAGAGAATAAAATTAACCTTTTTGTTCACAATGATGAAATGAAAAAATGGTTGTCACCCTCCAAGTGAAAAGATATATAATTTCACTTTTGTCATTTGAATGTAAGATCCTTACAATGAATGATTCCTTATGTCATCCCCCTCTTAAGTTGTAAAAGATGGGCTCATTAGCATTATCGATGTATGGAAGACTAAAATGCTCGTTATCAAAACAAACAAGTTGATTAATAGTAAATAGAAGATTGCGTTAATTGGGATATTGCATAGCTAATACTGAACTTAATAAACCCCAAATTCTCTACATTAATATGATTATAAGTTACAGTTTGATCATCTCACATGTTACTGTCCCTATTTCATAATGTCCTGCATTTGAATGTGATAGGGAATAATATATTTGTAACATCCTGTGATCTTATTGTAGAGGTGTTGTCCGCTTTGGCTTTAGGAAAACTGCGTAACTTAAGTACTTTCCAGGAAGTCACCTATCTCAGTGCTACTCCAGCCCAAGCATGCTTAACTATGGAGTTTTTCATTATTAACCTCACGATCTTGTCCTAAAAGACGCTTCTACTATTTGAAATCACATTATCTACTTATACAGCTCAGTGTCTCCCTCCCTTTAAGATGTGAGACAATTAATTCCTGTGCTCCTCTCACCATTTATTATTCGGCCTAGAAACTTACCAGGAGTCGCACTTTGCCTCAGTGATTCCTTTCTCTTAGGACATATCACCCGGCGATCGCTTCCCGCCCTATTTGGCCACAGCCGTCACAATATTTCTTACGAAAAACAGACTAAATAGAAATACATATAACTACCAAGAATCGAGTATGAAGTATATAAAACTGTTTTAAAAGTTACTGAGAGAGCATTTAATTTAACATTATCTTGATGTTATATCATATTATCTAAAGAAATTATTATTATTTAGTTTGATGATACGTAGAAATATGAAATTGTCATTGAAAAATAACGTCTAGATATCAGGACATTTGACATTTTCAACTATAAAAGGATATTTGCCAGGAAGGATAAAGGATTGGCAAATCAGTAGGTTCAAGGAAGCTGCACCCTATGGAGAAAACAATAGCTAGAGAGGTATCCGAAGAATCATATCCAGGAATCTACTTTGAAGGCAAAGGAAAAAAAAAAGTGGCAGCATCTTTTATGTAGTTGATGTTAGCTAACATGCTTTAATCCAAAACCTAATTCATTTTAATTAAAAAGGAAAAAAGAGTAAGTTGCATCTGGAGGTCATAGGTATGAGGGTACCAACAAGTGGGTCATGATTTTTTAAATTTCTAGACTTTGGTTTCTCAATGGACACCATCATTTTAGGCCACTGAGTTTGTTTTGCATTTTTGTTTAGTCCTTTTGGATAAAAAAAAAAAAGAGAAATGTGTGTTTTTAAGGACCAAAATACCACTCTAGCTCTCCCTCTCAAGAATAAATATTAAAACACTTCACAATTTACAGATTAAATACGACCTAAAGGGCTTACCTTGAAAATTTTCAAAAACTGAGGCCGACTCGTAGGTGCCCCTCAACCTCGAACCCCTAGACGCAATGTACTCTTAAAAAATTGCGAAGTTGATTAATGAGAGAAAAGGAAGTACCGTCAACGAGGCTTGGAACATCAACACCAGTAGCAGCTACAATTTTCTTGATGTGCTCTTCCACAATAGATACATTTGCTGCTGGACTTGGCCAATCAGTGCCATTCATGAAAGCTGGTTTCCAGACCCCACGTGTTACTTCAGCAGAAAAATAGCTTACTATAGTTGCTAGAGATGCAGGTAAGAAATCAGCCAAATCCTTGAGGCCTGAAAGTTGAGTAAACTTTAAACAATCAGCTTCGAGATGCAAGCATGCAAGCCTTGTTTGGTTCAAGCTCTAAATTAGTTTAAAGATTCTTTTCAATTTTTATTTTACATTTAACACAAATTTCAATATAAATAATCTTATTCTATTTTACATCCTACACAAATCACAACATAAAAAAGTGTCGCTTGAAATTGGAATAACAATTCTATTTAGTGTGTTTTTGTCAAAGGCAACAACAACTTGGGAGAAAAAAGTGTGTTGTGCCTTTCAAGAACATAAAGTGTCAGCCTGCAAATTTTATGATGATTATCAACTCATAGCAACAATGGGAAAAAGGCTAAGAATGAAAACCAACTGATACAATGCACACTATGCACCAAAAAAAAGACAAATCAGATTACATACTAATGACTAATCTTTAAAGAAGAGAACAAATTTAATATTTGCCAAAACAGTTAGCTACCTTAAATAGAACTAACAGAAATAAAAAGACAAAAGTGCCTTACACAGCATAAACGTGATATGCATGCATTAAGCAAAAAAGCGTAAAAGCAGAGGTGGCAATTTAGGTCAGCTCAATTTCGTAGGCACCCCATCTCGACACATTTAATAGACAAATGATCCATGAAACCTGTGCACGACCTTTTAATTAGTCTAGTTACCTGACTAGACCCAATACCATGATTACAAGATGGTAGATTGAAAGGCACTAAAGGCGAAGATCGAAATCTATGAAAGTTAACAACAACATCAAGAGTGGTGAGGATCCAAAAGGGACATTGATGAGGAGGAGAAAAGGCCATGCACAATGAATGTTAGGAGATCAATGAAAACCCCAAACAGAGTTAATAGACTGAAATGAACAGTGACATGGTGAAGGTCAGTGATGAACAGAGGATCAACAACAACATGAAATATTACATATGGCGGCAAGGAGTGCGGACCTGCTTCGTTCATGAGAACTATGGGATTATAGCATTAGATGAATGTTTGTATTCTTTCCTTTCTTGAGCAAAAATAGACAAGTGCATGAGTAAATATACATGTGCTGACTATGTCAAGAAACGTTGCCAGCCGTTGATGTCGGGCTTGAGGACTCCAGATGGGAATGGGCTCGAAAAGAACGTAGGATGAGGTCAAGAGACCATGAGAATGGGAGACGAGTTTTAGAAGCTGGTTAGGTAGATGGTAGTGATTTTCTTCATAAGTAGCTTATAAAGAAGATTTCATTTAACACTCAAACTGACAAGGGATATATGCAAACTCTGAATATGATTAGAGATCAGAAGCATTTATGATAACTTGTTTAAAAAAAGCACAAATGTTTCAGAATTAAATATGAAATAAATCAAGAAAATTCTAAATAAAACAAATTAAATCAATTTCAAATTTAAATGAATTTAGATTAATGGTAAATAAGAATTATGCAGTTATATTAGATCGTTAATTTATTTCAATAAATTAAATTGAGGGTTTCAGAAATGAAATTGTGTTCTTTTTTAGAGTTGAACATCAGTATAGTTCCTCCAAGTAGAATTTTGTTTCAGATATATCAAATCAGAGCAAAAATCAAATACTGTCAGTCAACAATTTCAAATCAGTTAAAGGATCACTCATCACTTTCTAATCAGTAATAAAACAATAAGAATATAGCCAGCATGATTGCCACGTGGGTAGGAATACAAATGCATAAGCATAAATAGACATATAGACAAAATAAAAAATTGGAGAGGTTCGCAAGTTAACAATTTAATAATTTTCTGTGGTAAAGGACTACAAAAAATGTAGACGCAAATAGAGAACTCAAGGACAAGCTGTGAAAATATTGTAAATGTGCAGAGGTTTACATATAGATCAACTGTGAAGATACACATGCTTTACCTGTTGCCAGCTCACGAGGAGATAGTCTACCATGTGAACAAGCAGTAAGAGCTGCATCAACAACAAAGGGAACAGCTTCCATGATGTCCCATGCAGGTAACATGGGCCTAGCATGGCTATCCTCACTTCCAGGTCCTGAAGAACTACTTAAACTATTGCTACCAGAAGTTCCAGGGCCAACCGACTGGCTACTTACTCTATTGATCTTCCTGAACATCATGTTTAAGATACCATCTACATTCTGATGAACTGGAGTGCCATGAACTAGTCCAGAAAGAGTGGATGCTAAACATGCCTGATGTTGTCTATACCAAACTTTTAACTTCGGAAAAGAATCGACAAATATAGGTTGTGTCAATGATGAGCAAGTTATCAACATTCCATTCTTGCTGCCACATTCTTTGTTTGAATTGCAAGAAGAAAGAAGACGTGCATTACACAACAGCAAAAGATATTCAAGAGTCAGTTGGGAACCCACGGGAGCACCATCCCCCATTATGCAATATTCTAGAGGAGGATGGTTAAACTTCCATAATCTTAATAGAAGAATAAATGCATTTGAGAAAACTGAATGAGCAGTAACCTCTTCACCAGTAATTGTCCATGCGATGTTAGGAACACAAGCCCCAAATACCTCACATATAGCCATCAATGCACCAGCAAGCTCGGGAACCTGGAGAAGCATAACAAGACAAGGGAGTCTTATTTTCAACATAAGTGATGCATATACGACAATATAGGCTACTTGTAAGGAAAGGTAGGTTGCATACCAGACCATGAAAAGAGAAGACTTGAACACAGTCTACAGATGATATTCCAGTAAGGACAACGTTCATAACAGGACCATGACTAATAAGATGACTATCAGTTCCAGAATAATCAATAGGAACCGGTGGCGAGAGAAGCTTCATAGCAAAGCGTACAGCATGCTCCTATGACAATTTCAAGTTGAACATTTGAATTTACCACAACAATAATTGAAAAGCTGTCAAAAAACATTTGAATTTATCCTCAACTATTATTTCTTTTAATTGTCTAAAAGATTCCAAGCCAATAGTTGGAACACAAATTAAATAAAACAATATAAACCACATGCATAAATAGCACAATAACACAAGTCATAGCAATTACCTGGATATTCCATCCCCGAATAAGAGATGCTGCACAAAGAATGGATGCTGCTGATACCTTGTCATCATCTGATCCGTTAAATGCAATTTCGAAGATCTTCTCAAGTTCTGCTAAACTTCCAAAACCAATGAGATATTATTCAGTGGGATAGCAAGAAACGTTTATTTTTGGCTTCTAGGATGAAAAAAAAAACATAAAGCGTAAAACCTAAATTACAAATTTGAGAAAAAAATATATATCGTTCGACATTTATAGTATGCCTGCAATTTGAAATTAAGTCCCTCATATAAGATGAGAATAAATTTAGATTAGAAAAAGGATTCAAGTAAAACATCAAAAGGTTTAATTAAATCATATATAATTTTTGAACTAATAACCATTATACAGCATGAACAACTGATGATAGAACTTGACATTCTTATTTTATTTGACAATTTTTAATGGCACTTTCTATGGTGTATACAAAATTAAGAATGTATATAAAAGTGATTTTCAGTAACTTAAAAGCCTACACACCTTGAAGCAGGATTTCTGGCCAAAGCATTCACCAGGGAAGAAGTTAAGGGCGCCCCCTTCATTAGAGTTGACCACCCAGCAACCTGGCTAGTCATGTTATGAGGAATTGGTTTCATTTTTCCACTTACATAACCAGGCCAAAAGTAAGCTGAGGTGTCAAGTAATTTCCGTGAAATACAGGCTTCAACAATCAAGTGCCACAAATTTCCAGCTGTAATTTAGATGCAGCATCAGCATGCAATGACAAAATAATCCAACTATAAAATACAGTATATTATTCCAATTTCACTGAAAAATCTTACAACAGTTCAGTGAATTATCAATAAGGTTGATGCACTCTAGAAATCCACTTCCGTTAGGAAGGCCAGATACAGATATCATAGCTTTTGCAGCAGCCAGATTGGCAGCAAAGGTAACTGATGAAGGAGGAGCCAACAAGCTTTCATAATCACCAAGTATCTGTAAACAGGAAACTAAACCTTGTCGACAGTTTCCACATGCTGCTTTCCTTTTCCACTGAATAGTCTGCTCCACTTCACCAATTGGATTAGCCTCTTCCTCATCAATAATAGTAGCAATTGCTAGGGTTGTAACTGACAACAAAATGCACAAACGAGAATCCAGTCGAGGTACAGGACCCTCATGAGGATCTCTTTCCTAATCATGAAAAATGAATATTTAGCTTACATATCACAGGACTGTTAACATGGTTAATTTAGCCCTAAAACTTTTCTTTATTCATAACTTCTATTGAAAGTTTGTACGAAATTTGGAAGAAATTGTTTTTTGATGGAAAGATTTGGAAGAATTTTATCCCTTGCCAACGTTTTTTTTTTTTTTGATAGAAAGGTTGGGTCAAATTTATGAGATTAAGGTTCAACAAGAAAACAAACAAGGCATTAGTTTGTCTCTAGTCACCTAGCCTTTATAATGTTAGTTCAAGAATAAAATCTACAGAGAACAAACTTTCTTACTCTTTGTACAAGTCTTAGAGAGGCCATCCAAAGACCTAAGAAAGAATCATGCCAAGTGGCCTGATTAACTGCTCGAAGAGTCTTTAAGAGACCTGACCAACACAAATTTGTTAGTCAACCAATAAGCACTTCCCACTTTGTACTTCTTGGCTAAAGGAAAAAAAAAAAAAAAATGAGAATCCCTGTAATGATGAAAAAGATGTACACTGGTGAGGCAATCATTAAATTGAAAAGATGAACACATGTTACACAATGTCTCCTCCTTGCAAAGATGAAAGAAAGAGAACTGTATTTGCTAATATACCTACCGCTAAGAATTTCAATGGCGTTGGTAGCTGCAACTGACCCATCTATGCAATCTTCTAGATATAGATCTATCGGAATCCAAAGGGTAGAATGACTAGTTCCATGACATTGGCCACCTTGAGTCAAAAACCCATTAGCAATAAAAGCACAAAACTCTGTGTGCCGGCTATGTTGGTATGGTCCACCAAAATCACTAAATACCAATTGCTTCAAAGTTCCTAACTGTAGAGATGAATTTCGCAGTGCTGATGAATTTGTGGAAAGCAAGCCTAAATGTTGAGTGAAAGAGCTCCATTGACAGGGCCTAAAAGTCATCGCACAGAAATTAGTAACAAACCATCAATTATGAAGGCAAAGTGTCAAAACAAATTGCACAAGTGTGCTAAATCACTGTAAATGGAAGAGATAAGAACATATAATGGCACAGTAGTACAAATATACATTTCACAAACATTTCAAGAACCAGCATTTCATTTTGAAGCTCAAACAAGGTAAACAAAAACTAATACTCATAATATAAGAAAAAATGGGCCTAGCTAGTGCATTAGGCTGCCACAAGCACCATGTCTGTGAGGATCGTTGTTTGCAAACTTTGAAGAACTAATAAGGTCATCTTCTTGGATTTGAATCATGACCTAGGCATCAAGATGAGGCATCCTAACCTTTGCACCAAGTCACATCATTATTTGATAAGACAAAATAACAATAATATGATGCTTAGCTTCATAACTAGACACTGAGGCATCTCCAGTTTCTCAAAATGCGGCCCATCACAGAAGCTGGTAAAACCAATTTTCAAGCTTTCTTAGTTTTTAGCGATTTTCATGAAGTGGGAATTTGTTTGATGTACACGAGTCAACAAAACATTTAGGGGGTGTTTGGTTCAATGTTATCTGACGACATCTTTAAATAACCTTCAAAAAAAATATAAAAATGCCACTCCAAAGATGACATTTAGATATTATGATATCTAGATAATATGATATAACATCAAAATAATATCGAACCAAACACCTCCTTAGTATATAATGTTTGAATTAGAAAAGTAGTTTTCTTATTATGCTGAAATAATTCAATTATTTGTAGCTTTATATCACATTTGGATGCCGCACAATGGAAGAGTCCATGAAGGACACTACTCGATTCCCAGAGCTATACAACAACAACAACAACAACCAAGCCTTAATCCCACTAGGTGGGGTCGGCTACATGAATCCTTTGTTTCCATTGCGCTCTATCAGTTACCAAATTCTTATCTAAGTTTAAGTAACTAAGATCACTCCTTATAGTTTCTTGCCACGTCTTCTTTGGTCTCCCTCTTTCTCTTTGTACATGGGCAAAATCCAATAACTCAATTTTTCTAACTGGAGCTTCAATTGGCCTACGATTTAGATGTCCAAACCATCGAAGCCGACTTTCTCTAAGTTTATCCTCAATTGGTGCAACACCAACTTTCTTTCGGATATACTCATTTCTCATTCTATCCTTTCGTGTATATCCACACATCCATCTTAACATTCTCATTTCTGCAATATTTATTTTATTTGTATGTTTCTTCTTTGCAGTCCAGCATTCAGCACCATATATCATCGCTGGTCTTACTACAGTTTTATAAAATTTACCTTTAATTTTGGATGAAATTTTTCTATCGCATAACACACCAGAAGCATTTCTCCATTTTACCCAGCCTGCTTGAATCCTGCTAATAACGTCATTATTTATTTCACCATCATTTTGTATAATTAATCCAAAGTATCTAAAGCGCTCACTCTTCTTGACAATTTGATCACCAATTGTCACATCTCCAATATAAGTATTTCTTTCTTGACTAAATGTGCACTCCATATATTCAGTTTTTGATCTACTGAGATGCAAACCTTTAGATTCTAGAGCATTCCTCCAAAGCTCTAGTTTCGCTTTAGCTCCCTCTTTAGTCTTCTCAATAAGGACAATATCATCTGCGAAGAGCATACACCAAGGCACTCAATCATGGATATGTCCAGTCATGACTTCCATAATCAAAACAAAAAGATACGGACTTAAAGCCGAGCCTTGGTGTAATCCAACTGTAATAGAAAAAATCTTAGTCAAACCTCCTTGAGTCCGAACAGAGGTAACAGCTCCTTCATACATGTCTTTAATAACTTGAATATAAGCAGTGCAAATCTCTTTCTTTTCTGAAACTCTCCAAAGTACTTCTCTTGAGACTTTATCATAAGCTTTTTCCAAATCAATAAAAACCAAATGTAAG
>JAEMOT010002180.1:209575-223620 GCA_019297695.1 Apostasia ramifera
TTGACTTATTATTTCTTCTCAAATACTTTATCTCGGATCTAAAACCATTAATCGATGTTGGGTAGTCAAACATTCACTTGGAATGACTTTACAATTTTTACAATTCAAGCGATCTCGTTTCCTTATAAGAAAATAATCAATCTGAGTTCTTGAAATTTCATTCTTGTATGTGATAACATGCTCCTCTCTCTTCTTGAATAAAGTATTAGCAATTACAAGATCATATGCTAAAGAAAACTCTAAAATAGTTTTACCCTCCTCGTTTATCTCTCCAAAACCATATCCACCATGTATACTATTAAATTCCTCAGCAACACGTCCAACATGTCCATTTAAATCTCCTCCAATAAATAATCTTTCCTCCTGAGGTATCTCTTGTATTAACTCTTCTAAATCATTCCAAAATTTTTCCTTTGTGCTCGCATCTAAGCCAACTTGGGAAGCATACACACTTACAATGTTAATAATCATTCCATTGATTATAATTTTTAAAGCCATAATTCTATCACAATTTCTCTTAACTTCCACTACATGATCTTTCAAGCTCTTATCCAGAATTATACCCACTCCATTCTTATTTTTATTCTTACCAGAGTACCAAAGTTTAAAACCTAGGCCATCAATTTTCTTAGCTTTCTCTCCAACCCATTTTGTTTCCTGCAGGCACAAAATATTAATCTTTCTATGAATCATAATATCCACCAACTCCATTAGCTTGCCCGTCAGGTTGCCTCGATTCCCAGAGCTATAGCAACACTAATTCCATCAACTGTAGCCTATGAGAGACCTGTGCATAATTTGGGGAATTGGGATCTCATTAGCCTTAATGGCTATGGTAACCCTTCCTCCTCTCAGTGGGATCCCCCATCCCTAAATTGGATCCAAGTCAATTTTGATGGCTCTGTAAAACCAAATGGTACAATAAGTGTGGGTGGGGTAATCAGAGACCATCACGACACCCTCCTCAAAGTCATAGGGATCAGATTCCACACTTATGCCATTTACTTGGCAGAAATGGCAAGAGCTGTGGAACTAATGAGAGCTACTCGAAAGTGGGCAAACACATCCGACAAAATTTGGTTGGAAGGAGACTCATCACTGGTGATTGCAAACATTTTCAAAACAACCATGGGAGATACTACTTATGATAGCCCTCTTTTTGATATTTTTGGTATTTTTTGTCCTTCAAGGCTTATAAAATTACACACATATATAGAGCTGCCAATAGAGCAATTGACTTTATAGCTTCTTTTTGTTGCTCTGGTGACTTCCGTAAGAAGAAGGAATGTCCCTCCCACAGAATTTTCGCGATCCTTGCTGAAAATTTTTTTTCTGTATCTGATGTACTTACTTTGCTTTTATAGTATTATAGGCTACGACCGAATTTCAAAAATAATTCAATTATTTTGGTTTCTCTATCCATTGTACCTTGTTCTCACTATATACATCTTGACATACATACATTAATTATTTAGGATAATAAATGTCACAATTTGGATCACCATCCTCCAAATGAGCATGCACCTTGTGATTCCTTTGTCAAGCATTTTTAATACTCCTTTTACTCCATGATTCACATGCAAACTTTTGAATCTAGTTTTAACATCCTAAACTCTAAACCCTAATATTATTATATACATATATAGGTGTGTGCCTAATTGAAAGCTTTTATAAATAATAAAGTTCCTGTTTCACATTATATGGTATCAAAGCACATCAACCACCCTGACCTTAATCCTAATCCTTCACCATACATCTCGGCAAAATGATGTAACTAGCAGAAGCACAACCCTTCTCTTAATGTTGTTAGTACATTGATGTTTCAAATGAAAGTTATTCTTCATTTTGGAAATGCAATTTTGACTAATTATTTCCTGATTAATTGTTTTGCTGGAGCTACCTTAAGGAATATGTGATGATTCATGGCTGAAGAGAGCAAGAAGCGATCCTCAAGTGATGTACCAAGAGAAGAGAATCATTGATACACTCTTAGGACCGTTGGGTGTCTTTTTCTTGACAAACTTGCACTTTAATTTTTTAGTGTATTTTCCAAATTATTCTAAGATATAAAAGGGATATTGTTGTTCAGATACTATAGCTTGATGTCTTTATGTTTATGGATGTTACATTTTTTGAATTTATGTTTTCTTTTACCACTGAATGATCTACTCATGATAATGCCTATGTGCCATTACTTCCACCTTTGATGTCTCATTTGTGGACCTTATCAGTGTACCGCACATCATTTACATTCTAACTTGACATTCAACTACTTCTTTACATTCTATTGTTGTTTCACCTTCTTTGTCATTGTATCCATTTTCAGTCATATTAAGAGGCCTTTTTGATTCCTGAATAGAAGATAACTATAAATTCTGCAATACATGTGCTTATTTCTCAAGGCACATGAGAACCTTGTTTCTCCTCCTAATGTGAGCCAGCTTGCCTTTAGATGAGTGTACACTTTGAAGTTCAACCTTGATAGCAGTATAAAATGGTATAAAGCCAAGCTTATTGACAAAGGATTACACAGATTATGGTGTGGACTATGAAGCATAGAAATGACACGGGAACACGGGGGACGACACGACACGGGAACACGGGGCACGACACGACACGGCGACACGATGATTTTTTAAAAAATAGGATACGATACGGCATGACACGCCAAATATAATAATAAAATTAACAATTCATACTTAAATATATATATATATATATAATATAATACAAACTTAAATTTTTAAGTATAAATAACTTGTAAGTAACATTGAAGTCTCATAGAATCAAGATGAGAACTTCAGAACAAATGCTGTCCGTATTAAAAAGATTTGAGTTATAAATTTAAGGTTCACTTTGAATAAGAGAAAATACAATTTTGCTTATTAGAACAATCACAGTGAGCACAACAATAAGAGAAAGTAAGAGCTCTCGGTGTTGAAAATGAAAAAAGAATAAAGGTGAAGCTAGAGTTCTAAACTTTTGTGATTGGTTCATTTTTGTAAGGCTTAAGGGCAACAAGGAGGAAGAAATTTGATTTAACTTGGTTAACTTAGAATTTTAACTTATATTAGGTAAATTTTTAATAATAATTAGAAATATGTTTTTAATTTTATTAAATAAAATTTTAACGATAATAAAAAAAATGATATAAATATATCCATAAATTTTATTAAAAATATATAATATTAATAAATAAATTTAACATTAATATTAAATATATTCAATTCTATTTTATGTTATCCTAGAGGTGCCCTGTATCTCAGAAGTGCTTTAGAAGTGTCTCAAAAGTATTTTAGAAATATCTCAGAAAAGTCCTAAGGTGTCCCAAAGTATTCTTGCATATCCAAGAAGTGTCCTTTAATTTTTTTAATATTATTTTATTAGGACTCTTCATGTGGCGTGACCGACACGGTGTCCCGGCGTGTCCTCGCATGTCCTCGAGTGTGCGTGTGTCCGACACGGACACGGCGTGGTTCTTGAAATGTCTATGCTTCATAGAGTGTGGACTATTTTTAAAACCTTCTCCCCTATTGAAAATTTACCTTTATGCACTTGTTTCTTTCTATACTATTAATCAGAATTAATACTATGGATGGATGAAAGTAGTGACTTTTTCTATGAGAACATATCAGAAGATGTGTTCATGGAGCAATTTTCAAGGTATATTAGTTCGGGAGAGACTAAAGTGTGCATGCTTTGGAAAGCCATATAATCTTACAAATCCCGAGAGCTTCATTTGAAAATTTTGGCAAAGCGACTTCTTAAATTGGTGCCAAAACTAGTGTTGTCGACCATTCTATCTTTGATTCAACATATCAGGATGGATCACTTATCAGAGCTATACACTTAGATGATATCTTGTTTAGTGAGAGTGATCAAGTTTGTATTCAAGTCAAGGCTCACATTGAACATCATTTTATTAACATGAATCCCGAACTTGAGATTGCATACGGAAAGAAAGAGGTTGCTCATTCTCAAAAGAAGAATGCTATTGATTTACTTGAAATGACGGGGCTTCTTGGTCGTAAGCTTGTTCATACTCCTATTGTTATCTCTAATGATGGAGATGCTATAAAGGATGTTTCTACCTACACGATACTAATTAAATTAATCTACTTAACAGCCCTAATTAATAACTTATTTGTTGTTAGGGATTAGTTTTCGGAATGCTATTGTCAGAATTTTGAATTATATCAAGTAGTCTTAGGCGAAGGACTATTGTATAAAAGTGCTGATAATCTTGATGATGAAGCAAACTCAGACATTGATTATGCAGGATTTGCGGTTAATAGGAAATCAATTACTAGTCTCCGTATATTTGTTGGTGGAAGTTTGATAATTTGGAAAAGCAAGAAACAAAATGTAGTTGCTAGAACCAATATTGAGGCATAGTACAGAGCCATAGCTCATTTATCATATCAGATGATGTGAGTTGAAACCTTATTAGGAGATCTTAGTTTTTGGGTTATTCATTTTCTACATTATAAAAAAAGCAACTGCTTACATTGCCAGGACCTTATGTTTCGTGAAGGAACTAAACATATTAAGGTAAACTATCATTTTATTAGAAATGTGCTAATAAAGAAGCTTGCTACTCATGACATTTCAAGAAACAACATGCCGATGTTCTCATAAGGCCCTTAGGTCTTTCGCATTTCTCATTGTAATAAGCTAGAATTATACAATATCTATGCTCCAATTAGAAAGAAAGAGTTTGAAAAGTAATCATCTAATAATATTTAAATTTGTTTAGATACTTTTCAATTTCTCTTCGATTAAAGCAAAGAATAGTTATTTTTGCACCTTCTGTAGATAATAAACCAATCACACTCACTTTGTTATCAAGGTAAGGGTACCTATTGTTACACAAATTGAACGCCTATCTACAAGGAAATTTAGTATTATAAACACAAACTAAAAACTCACAGTGACCACAGCAAAAAACCAAACCGAACTAAGTTATAAAACATATTATCAGAACAGCAAAAGAAAGGTAGTTATAATAGTTTGAGAAAGGAGCAATACATGTTTTCCCGTGCCAATGAAATAAGTCTGGAAATTTTTTTGTTCTGCAGGAAGTGCAGAATCAACTCAACAGCCTTCACGCTATTTTGTTTTCGCAAACTTTCACTATAACCAGTCTTTAAATAGTAGTCTTTTCCATCAATATCCATTTCGTATGATCTGGTTGGCCATCTAGACTTCTTCTCTGGCGTTAGTTCCAATAACCCTTCATCATCCAATGTTGCATCTAGTAACTGCCACACAATGCAAAAGGTAAACTCAACCACCAGAGTCCCTGGTTCAGATGCTTGAATACCAAATATTTCAGAAAGATGAAGAACATCATCTACAGACACCATGATCCTGCATATCAAAATGGACCAACGCTTGATCACAGAGTACTCAGCATTTTTATTTTGTTTTTGTTTAAACCAAGATAAAATTAACATAATCACAATAACTTAACATGGCAAGCAACAAAATAACAGGTTCCACTATCCAAAGCCGACTTGCAGTAAATTATCTAATGAAGAACATCATCTACAGACATCATGATCCTAAGACTGGGCCAATGCTTGAACAAGGAGCACTCAGTATTTCTGTTTTGTTTTTGCTTAAACCAAGATAAATTAACATAATCACGATAACTTAACATGAGAAGCAATAAAATTATAGCTTCCACTATCCAAAGAAAATGTAAATAAAAACACTAAACTGAAATGCAGTAAATGATCTTGATATAATATTAAAAGCAAAAAGGGATTTCTGCTGGTAGAAAATAAATGTACAGTCTAATGGCCTAGTTGTTGCATACAAAGACGATCTCCCTAAGCCTAGAATTGCACATGAAGCCAAAATATTCCACATGATACGTTTGATAGTAAAGGGACATAAACATAGGGAAGTTCAAGTCATATTTGCTTTCGTTAGACAAGAAAAATCACCTTTTGTTGTAACCACATACAATTCAACAAAAGAATTATACATCATGTAATACCGTAAGTACTTGCAGCTGATCATTGGCTTCAGTACTTTCAATCTTCTAAATGAAAATGTAAATAATAAAGTTTTTAACTAAATTTTTTGGGTAAGAATTTTTCCCCTATTTATCACGAACAAAACCATTAATAGCCTTACTCCAACTATGAACTCGACCAAAAGTTCAATATATTCACATAGTCATGACATACATAGAAACACTAAATATGCGATTATGAGATTTTTTACAGTAATAATATACTGCTATTGGTCTAAGAACCTAATTTAGTTGTATGAAGCCATATATATAATTTAAAATGTAAAACAATAGAGATTTTATATTAGAGGTAATAAAGGTTTGAGGGGTAAAGGGGGAGAGGGGGGAAGAGAAGGCCATCTAAGATTTGACGGGAAAAGAAAATAAATAACATCTTGGTGGATTAAAATTACAGCGCTTTGCTAGAAATTCACCGCCACATTAGTTTATATCAATGCAGTGTAATTTAAATTCCGCATTAAAATTTGACATTTTATATCATGCATCTCAAATCACTTTAATTGTAAATTAACAAAATAATGAAGAACAGGAATACTAAGAACCATCAACAAAGCTAGGCACTAAGAGTAGATATAGGTAATGTGGGTAAATTAACACCAACAGTTATGAAGCAGCATAAAATGAAATGCAATTTCCACAAAACATGCTCCTCAATTACCATACAGTTCTCTCACAGGGAGTCAACCAAAAATATCATTTAACTAACAATCTTTAGTTCTAAAATGATAACTACTTCGAAACTTGTTGGTCAACTTGCACACTCAAGAGGGAGGTGAACTGGGTGTAATTAAAATTTTAAATTTTAATCAATATTACTTAAAAATTTTAAGTAGTTTTAAAGCTACATACTATTATAAGGCTTTTATTATTTTTAAGCAAAAAAAAGTGAGCAATTTTAAAAGGCTTTTATTATTTTTGAGCAAAAAAGAGTGAGTAATTTTAAAATAGCACGTGCTAAAAAATAAGTAAGAATAATATGTATATGTGTATATAAATATAAATAATATATATATTTATACTTAATATAAATATAAATATATATATATGTAATTTTAATTTATTAATAAATAAGATGTGAAGTGTGAAAATACAAATATTTTTTTAATTAAAAATAATATATTAAATGTGCAAATGTATGTATATATATATATAAATAGATATTTATAAATATTAGTATATATACATGGTATACATATGTGTGTGAAAAAGAAATGTTAAAATATTAATAAAAACAATTGCAAAAAAGTAAAAGTTAGTGTGCAAAATTAAAATTTAGATGTATGAAAAATAAATGTCAGTAAAAAAAAGAAAAAAACATGCGTAAATAATAAAATTAAGTATTATAGTATGTAAATGTTAGTGGTATAGAAAAAAAATATCAGTAAGTTAAGTGCAGTAAGTACAAGTATAGAATGTAAATTTAGTGATTAACTAACTTAACTATATTATAATGGACAAATCAATAAATTTCTACTTGTTGGGTGTTCTCTATCAAATAAACTTAATTCATCCGACCTATTAACCCACTCCATTTCACTAATATAATTAGGTTAAAAATAAAGTTTATGTTATATATATAATTTAATTATAATGGGATGAACAAATCAGAGTATTTCTAATCATCAGGTGTTTTCTATTAAGTAAATCAAATTTAATGTACTAACCTGATTCGTTCCACTGCTATAATTAAGTTGTGTTGAATTCTTAATTAAGTTAATTAAGTTTGGGGGTGAATAAGCCCAAACTTTAATTAACTAACCTACCAAATTTATTCATCTCACAGAGTTTAGATAATTTAAATTATTAAGTATTTTAATTACCTTAATTTATTATGTCCAAAATTTGGCCACTGAAATTTTATTTTGAGGCTTTGAAAGCCTTTTTAAAAAAATGATGCAAAAATAAAAAATAACACAGGATGCATAGTGACTTTGTTTTTCTCTTGCTTAATCCACTCACCTTTGTTCCTCTTTTGGGATTCCACTATTTCAAGCTTGTTATGGCCAAGCTCAAGCCCTAGAACAAGAAAAAAACCTATCATTTTAATCTAAAAGCACAAACCAATCTCTCAATCCTTTTCACCTGGGGAAGGAGCAACCTCACATCTCCTTTTATTTACAAGCAAGTAAGAAAACCCCCCTCCGCGCAGAGAGACTTAAAACCAAAACAAGAATAAGAAACCGAATGGCCTTATAGGTCGTACAAAAAATAAATTAATCAATATAAAATTTTACAAGAGCTCTATGTGCAAGAAAGCCAACTCAACTTTCTAGAGAAAAACCTAGTATTATCTTTGCCAATAATTTGTAAAATATAAGAATCAAAGAAAGAGAAAGAAAGATAAAACTCGATGAAATATTTCAATATAACGTAAAATTGAGTAAACAGAAAACTTCAAAAAGTTAACTAAAACTTTTTCTATATGTGTAGTTTTATCTTGGTAATGTACTATAAAAATTTTAAATTTTTTGAATTTTGTATAATTTATAAAAAATAAAAAGTAAAAAATAAATATAAAATTACAGAGAAAAATTCATTCACTAAAAAATTTCAGAAAAATTTTAAGATAAAATAAAAAACTCTCGGAAAGGTGTAGTAAAAATTTCAAACTACTTGGAGCTCACATGAGTAGTATAAAAATCAATTCGTGAATCTTTAAGAAAAATCGATTCGGAGAGACGAAAGAAAATACCCAAATAAAAACAACTCCGAAGATCTAAGAACTCCCTAAAATCGACTCCCAATGCTATGAACAGAAACTATGAGCTTGGAGAGAGAATTATTTAGCTGAAGAATGAGAGAACCTGAAGTTTTGGTTGTCCAAAAAGAGATATTAACCCAAAAGTTTTCTTATTTATAAATAAAATAAGCGGTAAATTGATAATTTTGGTATTATAATTTTTTGTAAATTAATTGAAAATAAAACCAGCCACTTAATATATTTTATGGCTGATTTTAAAGAGTAAAATAAAGAAATAAAATTAAATAAAGTTAGTCAAATTCAAAATATCTAGTTTTGAAGAAGTTTAAAGCTTCCAAAATTGATTAGAAATAAATTTCATGAAATTCAATTAATTTATTTTCATAAATAATTATTAATTTTATTTATTATTTTATTTTCATAAATAATTTATTATTTTATTTATTCATTTATTATTTATTTAAAGTTGAAGCAAAACATTAAAGAGTAAAATTATTAGTCAAATTTAATCTAATTTAAAATTTCAAATCTTTGAAGATTGAAAGAAAAACTTCATCGAAAAATTTACTCATGTAATTTGAAATTTTTCGAAAATCTCAATTCATCCAAAAAAGAAATAAAAAAATTATCCAAAAATAAAAAAAATCACGAAATGAATTTAATTATGATTATTTTAGTTTTCACCAAATAAATAAAATATGAATTTCTTGCGCTTACATAATAGTCTAAAATTTTAAAACAAATTCGTTTTAAAATTGACTTTTCGACTTAATGCTCTTTTTCTTAGCGATCTTTATTAACTTTGTTTCTCTTTATTCTTAACTTGATTTGATCAATCGTGGGACAAGATCATCTCAACGGTCAACCTTCTTTGATCCCAAAAAGCTTAGGTACAATATGTATTAATAAATAAAAAATTAATTGAGTATATTATTATTATTGTATTTGTTATCATCAAAATCGATAAGAATTCATCCTTATGAATCATAAAATTCAAAAAGTCATAAAGTAAAACAACTGAGCATAATTTGGTCTTTGGCTTCATTAGTTGAAGAATTTACAGGACTATCATGAACAACTACTAGTCTTTCCAAACCTTCGGGTAAAGAGGCCACACATGTACATTGAATTTTTGACAAATCAAAGAAAATGTGAACTTCACTAACTTCTCTAATCAGCAAAAGTGAGGAACATTCATTAGTAAAATACAAAGATCAATTTTCTTTAGAGCATGTACTTCATTGAATATTATAAAAAATACTTTAGTTTTCGTAACATTTGCATTACACTGAAAAACAACAAACAAATCCAACAGCACTTTTGCATGACAAAATTGAAAATAGCACTGAGAAATGCTTTGTTTTGTAGGCCAATCAGGTGATACTAAAAATAAAGGCAACTTGACAAAGGGATACTAAAAATCATTGTCCATGCTTTGTTTTGTAGGCCAATCAGGTGACTGAACCAGAACATGAAAGAATAATAAACTAAGAAGCATGCAGAAAGCATCAAGCTGAAAAATCAAATGAACGGGACACTGTTAAGCAATTCATACTCAAAATAAAAAGATAAGCACATTCCATCCTCACTTTTTGAAATTTGATTCTCTAATTTGAGAGGCATAAGAAAATGCATGTCTATACAAGATTTCCAAGTAAAGCCTATATGCTGCTGGTCTTAACTGCCGACTTGGAATTACCCTGCAAATATATTCAAATAAACCTATGAGTAACTTTAGCCTACGAATTGCTATTAAAAAAAAAACTTTGGCCTACAAATTGTTAAAGGAGGAACTAATCAAAAGGCAACAGCTGTAAGCAACCTTATATTTATCCATGTACGATGGGATAAATTAATAATGCTTGAGACTGTACACACATATGCCTTTTTTTAAACATAAAGTCATGTAATTAATATGTTAACCCAATAGAAAAGTAACTTTGGATGGTAGGTCTAATAATCAAGCTTTAATATACATAAATCTTGTAAATAATAATAATTTAAAATATAAGTGTATTGCGTTCTTACAAAAAGATTATTTATATGAATTGTGAACGAAACACAAGCTTGGATTGAATTATAAGTAAAAAGAACTCGAAGGAAATGAAAAGGGCCTATTTGTAAATTAATCTCGATAGAAAAGAACTATATAAGAATCTTTTTAATATGAATTCAAAATAATAGAAATGTTTATTAAAGATTTGGAATTAAATTAGATTAAAAAGGATTTACAATAACTGATTTAAGATCGATATGCAATGGTGGAGAAAGTAGAGGACTAAACTACAATTTCACCAGAAAGTGGAGGACTGAAATGTTTCTGCTATTATATGATTGACTTTTGATAGTTCATAGCATGTGATTCAGTTTGTTGGGTCTTGGGTCGTGACAGTAAAGGTGCAACTTAGGATTAATTCTATACAAAACTCAGATCCAAACTGTGCCAACAATGCCAACGAAAATGTCCTAGTTGAGATGTTGCTTAGCAATCATATAACACACTTAAATTCAAACTCTTTTCTGGGAAGAAGGAAATAAACAGTTGGAAGAAGGCCGCACATAAATGACCTAATTGAAATTCAACATTTACATACAACAATTAAATAATACCCTTAGACCTTTGTCAAGCATAACTTAATGTCTTCCATAACTGCCTTAACAAGGAAGGTACAATAAAAACAATGATGACAAAGAGAAGCAGAGGACTGGTACATGGATTTCTTCATTCAGCTCTGATATTACAGAAAAACTCTTTGTAAGCACAAGTGAGTCAAAGTCATTTTCAGCCTTCTCTCTCTTATACTTTATTGTTGTGACTTGAATCCCCTCATATTTACATCAGTGTGTCTTTTTGGACACTCATCTTCTTGAAAACAGCAAGAAAGAATAAATTATTATAATTAGGTATAAAAATAAAAGTAACTTTTAATCTCCCAAACAACTTCCAATTGTTTGAATACTTCAACTAAAAAGTACATCACGGACAGTGCTAAACATTTCTTATTGAGAAAGAAAACTGCACACTTATGTTGGCTGCTTCAATCTTGCAGTCATTTCACCAGCAGATAATAATATATTCAACTAAGACCATGCTTTTCAGGAAAATATCAGATTCGCAGCAGATTCCCATTGTTTGAGAGAAATGATTCGCAGCAGATTCCCATTGTTTTATGATTTCTCTCAAACATTTCATACTAATGACAAGCATTTCAACCAAAGCTCTTTACCACTCCATAGAAGCTGGGATCATCAGTGGTAGCTCAAAAATGGTTTCCAATATGAAGCTCCAACCAAATATTAAAATATATTCTCATATGCATCTCCCTTCTTGTTTTTGTTCAAATGCTAACAGCAACTCTTTCTGTTGTTATAGCTTGGCAACATATTTCAGATTAACAGTTGGTAATAATAAATCAACCAACAACACGGTTCCTTCAAGTATGAGAGAATTTCAGGGGCTCCAAAAAGAAGAACAAGACACTCCAAACATGAGCAAGACCGATTAACGATTCGATTGCTTAAATGATCAATCATAGCCGAACTCACATTATCCGGATCTGATTTTCGGTAATCAAGAAATACGGCAAAACTCTAAAACTACCGAGAATGAGAGACAAGCAGAGAGAGAGAGAGAGACCTGGATGAGAGGAGGGCAATAAGCAGCATGGGAGGTGCGAGGCCAGCGGCGATGGCCTTCTCGAGATACTTCCAGGCGAGGGGGCCCTCGTTGGCCCAGAAGACGTGGGAGACGAGGACGTGTGCCAGCTCCGGCGACGGCAACGAGACGCCAAAGGAGGCGAGGCCCGACGAGAGCCGCACCGCCCAAGTCACCGCCTCTGTCCCCTTCTCCTGCGCCGCCTTCGTAAATTCCGTCACCCTCTCCCATGCCGGCGCGATCTCCTCCCGCATTGGCTCCGCCGGCGCCGGCCTCCCCGGTGTCAACGTTTATGGGAATTTTCCATCAATATCTTCCCCCGTTCTTTCACCATCAGGTTGGTGTGAATCGGGGCAGGACTCGCTACTGATGACGACAGCGATGGTGCGTTTGGTGAGGAAACGGACTCCCACTCATTAGTCATTACAAATAAAACCCGGCATAATATCAGATAAATTCACAATTTAAAAAATTTAATATTTAAATCTCTAAATCAAATATAATATAAAATTATTTACATATATATATATATTAAATTTATTATTTTATATATTATCTATTTATATTTAATAAATTATATTATAAATATTTTTATTACACTATGTATATCATCAATTATAAAAATATTACACTAAATACATCATAATTATGGCATAAAATTAATTTTCATACTTTGTAGTATATAGAATATAAATGTTTAATATATGAAATAGCAAGTTTACTATAACATGTAGGCAATTATTTATATAATATATATATATTAATTAAATTTATTTTTAAATTTTTTAATATTACTTTTTATAAATTATCCAAATTATTCATTCTCTCTCTCTCCCCTCTCGCGCTCTCTCTCTCCCCCACAACTTGAGCAAGGGAGGGGAAGGCTGTTGACCTACCCACTCCCTTGCATATGATTAAGTGGCCACCAATAAAGAAAGAGAAGAGAGAGACATGAGGGCAAAGAAAGAGACAAAGAGAGGGGGGAGAGAGAGAGTGAGAGAGAGTAGCAGATGGCTCAGTAGCCTCTCTACCTACTCAATTTTTAGGAGGAGAAAGACGAGGAGGAGAGAGAGAGAAAGAGAAAGAGAAAGGAAGAGAGAGAGAGTGGGGGGAACGAGCAAGTCAATGGGATGTCCCTCCCCTACTCAGCTTTCATGAGAGAGAGAAGAAAAGAGGTTGGATATTTTATAAAACTTATAAATTGATTTAATTAATATATTATATTTGATTTAGAGATTTGAATGTTAAATTTTAAAGATTATAAATATATACAATATTATATTCTAAATTTAAGAGCCTAAATCTAATTACACTTATATATAACCATTAAATCAAATAGTAAATATAGATAATTACAAATATGAGATCCTTTGACCTCGTTTGGTTCGAGGCAAAATTTTTATCCAACACAAATTTCAACTATAAAAATTAACTTTATTTCACATCTAATACAAATACAAATATTAAAATTTAAAGTATTTCACATCTTACACACTTTCTAATATTAAAATAAATTTCTATATCATTAAACTTAAAAAATAAAATATTTTTTTTCTCTTGTCTAAAAAAAAGCTCGAACTAAATGAGGCCTTTAGGCTTTATCCCATTAGCGCAGAGAAAACACACGAAACATGTGACTTATATAT
>JAEMOT010002180.1:223650-287809 GCA_019297695.1 Apostasia ramifera
ATTTCCTTTTAAACGTTTATTTTATAATTTGTTATGGAACGCTGATTTTGTATCTAGCGTAATATCTAACATAACAAATATTTATTAATGACAACAAATTAGATTCACTTTTTTGCTATTTTTCACACAACAGGCTATCTTAAGGCATGCTCTTATTATTATTATTATTTTTTATAGTAATATTAATTTCATATTTTCTTAAACTTTTTTTATTTTACATTTTCATTAAAAAGAAGTCAAAGAACATTAAATTCATATCTTAAAGTCCTGTGTTTGACGTGAAGATTAAAATAATATTAATTTAAAAACCAGCAATAATAATAATAACAAATAATTTTTTTTAATCACTCTACATAAATTTTAATATAAAAAAAATATTATTTTACTTCACATATTTAATTATTTTTAATAAAAATATCAATTTTATTTCAAATTCTAGATCAAAATACTCGATTCAAATATTTTAATCTAAAATATAAAATAAAATTGATATTTTTATTGAAAATTATTGAGTATGTACATAAAATAAAATAATATTTTATTATATTAAAATGTATATAGAATGATTAAAAAATTTTATTTCTTATTATTATTATTATTTTTAAATTAATATTATTTTGATACTCGCGCCAAATAGGCCTAAAAAAATTATTAAATATTTTTGCTAAACATCTTTTAATAACTTCCTCTGTGAAGCTCAAGGAAGTTACATTAAATTGCAGAAAATCTCATGATAATACTCCTGCCGACATGAAAATCTCATATTTGTGTACTAATATCTATATATATATTATTAATAAAAACATTTTTTATGCGATAATCAAAAGTAATAACTGTGGTATTTGCGTATGATCTGTTCGATATTTTACTTTTTTTTAAAAAAATTTGTGTTCTCTTCATTTTGAATATATTTTTGAATTTCATCATATTTAAAAATATTTCGTCAGCAAGGAAGGATCAACAGCAAAGTAGAATCCTCAGTGAGGTGACCCCTCGTCGACTAGCTGCACTAATGCAAAGATCAGAGAACGCGATAGAGATAGACAGCGGCCCGTCAGAGCCGATCTGATTATTTAGGACAGAGATTTTATTGTAGTTGATTAATACAACTGCTGCGAAAGGTTCCGACATTATTTTTTAAAGCAATTGACTTAGTCAACTGCTTTAAAACATACACTGTATAATACATATTTTTCATTTATGTATCGACGCAATCTCCAGTGTTGATCCGATTTTCGCCCGCCACCAGATTGCTGAAGTTGGCAGCATCACTCAACAACTTACAACTTTTTCACTCACTTTTTCCAAGGAGGATCTCCTCGAACCACCTTATATCTAGTGTTCCTTGTGATTGATTCTTGACTCCTTTGTGCACTTACTATTCTTGCAGGAAACCTCACGCGTCGCTGATTCTCAGAATTTCTTACGTTAACAAATATACAAATTTTAATAGTAAAATTCTATTATTATTATCATGATTTAATCATACAAATTAATAAATAACAACCACTACCTTTCACATTTTATTCGAGGATTGAAATTTAGACGAGAAAAAAAAAATTTAAATTTAATAAAAAAAAATTTTAGTTTAATATTAGAATGACGTAAAATTGAAATAAAATTAATTTTAATATTTATATTTATATTGAATGTAAAATAAAATTAATTTTTATAATTAAAATTTTTGTTGATTAAAAAAAATTTGAACCAAACTAGCCCTAAATCTTCACCATCAACCTAAACTAGGAAATTACCTCTCGTGAAAGCGTCACTTCAGTGTGAATCCTCAAGCTTCATCAGGACGAGCAGTTCGGTGAAATATTATCAAAAAAAAAAAAAAAAATCTGTGAAAGAATCATAAAAAGGTGGACATTGGTGCTAAATAAAGGGTGGATGTTGGTATTACATTTTTTTTATATTACATAAATAAATATCGTTTTAGACATAAAGATAGGTGACCAGAACATCACCTATCACCTTATTGCATGTAATTATTAAAATTCGTGAAGATTTATATGTTCTATATAGTTTTGTCAATATATATATATAGTATACTTATATATTAATAATTGTACGTAAATCTTCACGAATTTTATGTCTACCAGAATCCATCCAATACAGAAGTAAACTATCAGTACTGATTTCCTATAATATCTTCTTGATTAAACAAATAACTACAAAAAAATATATATTAGAAATTATATTTTTCTAATTAAATTAATATGTATATTAGTTTTATATTTTATTCTTACTCACAGTATGCACTAACTATTCTTTCATCAATCTTTTTCTTTAATGCAAAATCAGTAATCTCCCTTTTATCATAAAATAATTGTCACACATGACCGAATATTTTATTTGACAAAATAACTTTCATCATATTTGTAGAAAGCATCGTGGAGGTTGCATATTCGAGCATCTTAGCGACATAAGATAGATTGGTGTGTTGCTGTTAAAAAAAAAAATCATCAATATGATCAATAGTTACTTAAATTATATTTAAAATATAAAATAGTTATATATATTATACCTGATTGTTATGCATTGCAGACTCCTTTGAGGTATATGATACTTTTTTCACATTTTTTATTTTTTGCTATATTTTGAAAAAAAAAAATTCAATATTGACAAAAATAATAATAATAATTAAAGTCATCAAATATATACCTGACTATCATGAGAAACAAAATATAAAAGCCAAGACACGATATACTCGATAACTTTGCCCGATTGTATAACACTCATCAATAGGAAAATGAAGTGGGGCAGAACTATTTATACCATGATAAATAGATATACTGTATATACCGTGGCCTAATGGTACATTATGTACAATCACGCCTGACCCACCTGAATTAATCACCTTTCCACGTGCAACGATATTATTTGGTTGCATTGACGCAATCAGACATGATGATCCCTACAAATAATAATTATTAAAAATAAATGATATTGCAATATTATTCATACAAAATAATTGTAAGAATATTTATTATCTCAGACAGTGGTGGCGGCTGACATGTACTCATGTCCACATATGAGCCTCTCATGCTTCATATTGGAGCATTTACAGTATCAGGACTAGCATGATGGTTAGCCTGATATGCTTTATAGCTGCTCCCTCTATTCATTATAGCTCTCATTTCAGCCATTTCTGCCCAAATACCGCTCATCTCTGCCCTCAACTCTTGGATCTCAACATTTCTAGCAATGAATTTGCCCTTTCTATTATCTTTAAAGTATGTTGTTATTGTCTCAAATCTTGCATCAGCTCGAACTCTTCCCGGATGCTCCTGACCTAGAACCCTGGACATGATTTACGTTTCTTATGCCAAGTAGAAAATCAAGTAAGAAATAAAAAGTATAATGATGTGAACATAATGTATTTTTAAGTTGTTTACTAACTTAGAAGACAAATTATGATTTGTGAATTTAGAACAACCAAATAGAGTTACTAAGATATTTTAATATTTGTTAATGAATTCAAAAAGGTGTTTCTTATTGTGTTTATGTCCCTGCCTTTGTTTAAGCTACATGATTTGGTAACTCACCAAATTTAGAGGTAATTCTCAAGATGTGTAAACAATCTGTTAAATTTGAGGATGATTGTATATGTTACTCCTCCATTTGTGAGGTATTGAAGATGCCAAGGATTCTATGTATATGTGCTGATGTAAAAGGCAGATAAGACATATCTCAAGAATAAAAAATGAACAAGAATAAGTTACACTGTGTAATGAAAGTCAGTGGTTATAAATTTCGAAGATGAAATTTCTATAAGATAAGGAGAATTGTGACATTCAAGAATTTAAGTTGAGGTTTAAAATTAAAGCTGATTTGAACTTAAAATGAATAATTTTAGATTTAAAATAAATAATTTTGGACCTATTTATAAGGATATAAAAATTGGGGGAATTAAATTATAATTTTACTTTAAAAAAGAAAGAAAGAGAGGACAAGGATGGGCTGCCAGCTGCCAGCCGCAGCAGCCAGCACCCCACCGCCTCTCCCATGCCTCTCTCTGCCACAGTTTTATGTGTGAGTGAGAGAATAATATTTCTCTCTTTCACTCTTTGTTTTGCGTCTTAGTACCGCCCGCCTGGGCTGCTACCGGGCCAGAGAGAAGCAGCCTGGGAAGCACAACAAGAGGGAGAAGAAGAAGAAGAAGAAGAGGAAGAAAAGAAAAGCTAGAGAAAGAATTCCAAGCTTTATTTAACAGTATAATTGGTAGGTAATTCTTTCTCTTATGATATGTGTTTATGAAATTATGATATTATTGAGAATAAATTAATTTGGTGGAATTTTGTAATAAATTTCTTGGTTGCTTTTTATTGATGTTTTGATCTGTTAGGTAGGTTTCAAGTTATAAAAGAATTTTTAGTAGACATATCTTTATGAAATGTTAAATGATGTAAAAATTAAGAAAAATTAAAGACGGACTGATTGAGAATATATGAGATTAGATTGAAGGTTATATCATTAAATAAGCAGCAGTTGATTAAGGTGGATAGTTTGACTGGTAAATTGGAGTTTAATTTGAGTATAATTTATATTCTAATTTGGATTCAGATGATTGATTAGAAAGAAAAAGATAATATTTGATTAGATTTGAATAAGAATTAATTTCATGATTAGGTATGTGAAAAGAGAAGAGATTTATGTTTATTTTCATATGTGAACTGAATAGAAAAAAAAAAACTATATTCTTCATCTTAATATAGATAGAAGTCTACAACGGTTTAGAAAGAAGACAAATATGAGAGTAGAAAAGTAGGGGAAAAGTAAAAATCACAATTGGGGTAAGATAGGTGATCTCTTCCTTTACTATGAAGTTGAGAAAATTATTAAAGTTGATTCTTATATGTTTTAAGACAAGTAAAGTAATGAATTGATGGGACAAAATAAAGTAAAATATATAGATCTTTACATTTAGTCAATAAGATCATGTGAAATGAATTTTTATTATATCATGAAGTTGAAAATTTTTATGTGATATATTGTCCTTACAAACTTGATGTTTATTTTTGGATATGAAAAATAATTATCATGCATGATGAATATGATATGCTATATGATTCATTTCATCTAATGTTTATAATGTGACAACAATTATGAAATTAAGTTTTAATATTTGATGTGAAATGGACATGTTATATTGGAAAAATGAGCATGTTATGTGTGAAGAATATGGTAATTAATACGTATATTCCATTTGATGTTGGTAATGAATAATAACTAAGTCAGAATTTATGACATGAAATGTAAATATTATAATTAAGTGATGAGTTGTTACAAAGAGGTTATTGAGCACGTAATGAAAGAAAAGATACTTGCATTGATGATTTAAAGGCAATAACAATTACTTAAAGGTAGGTTTCTCACAAGAAATCACACATGCCTAGCTCGAGCTTAAATTATATGATATTGGCGCGACGGCGTCCAATGCCCTTTTGGGTTGATGAGGGTAACGACTTCCATAAAAATAGTTAATGAGAATCATTGTGAAAGATTCCTTACAATAATTGACGTGATAACGTCCTGTGATGTAATTCGAAAGGGTTACTCACGAGGAGATGATCTCCAAAATGACTAAGGCATTTGAGGTGATTGGTTGAGAAACCTAGGGCCCATAAATAAAATAAATGAAGTTATGAAGTTCTAGTAAAAGCAATAATGATATTGACTCTGGAATATAATATAAAATGTATATCTTGCATATTGGAATTATTATAAAGAAGATATTGATTTTATTTCTTATCTAATTTTAAATACATGAGATTCACTCAGTCTGTACACAGCGTTAAGTTGATAATTATTATTTGGAATATTATTTTATCTATTGAGTCTATATTAATAGACTCCTGCCATTTTTGGTGGCAGGTGTGGCATTAGGATTACAGGACAAGAGAAGAAAAATTAAAAGTTTGGCAAGTGATTTTAATTATATGTTGCATGTTCTAAAAAAAAAAAAGTAATTCTGGCATCCAGGTAAATGGGACGTCACATATTTAGTAGATTATGATTTTTTTTTATTCTAGATTATAATTAATTGAATATAAAGAATATTTACCCAAAATCCTCTCTATCTCTCTCCTCTCCTTATCCTTCTTTCTATGGTTCACTTCTTCCTTTCTCTCTCTTCCTCTCTCCTCTCTGTTTCTCTTTCGACTTAGTTTCCCACGTTTCTTCCTCCATCTTCTTCTATTATCTCTTTATTTCACCCTTACAAGTTCAACATCACAAAGCTTCCATATTTCCGCAAAATTAATGCATAATTATCTAGTCTGCTTCGTTCGTTAGAATTTTAGAAGAGAAGTCACCCTCTATTGGCGGGATTGTGGATCAATGATTTAAGTGGGATCACTAACTCAACCAATATTAATTTGGAAAAGTTTAATATTGATCCGACCAATTTTTGCAGCTGATAATAAAGATTATGACAATGACAGCAGATATAATTTTTTTTTTGATAGAACATTGGAACAATTCGGCAAATGTAGACCATTATTAGGGTGCTCAATAATAAGTCATATAAATTATTAACCCAAAAAATATTTCTAGCTTAACAAAATAAAACAACAAAAAGATATGAAGCAGTTCCATACCTGCTTGAATTGAACGTCTTCACATTCCTCCTGACTCAGTTCTGATAGGAAGCAAATTGAGTTATTTAAGGATTACTGTTAAACATAAAAAATGTCATAAAAAAAGTATAATAGCACTACCAGAGCAATCATATTACTAGAAAAGTATGGTTCATATTTGTGTACATAAAAACTCAGACGAAGTTCTTAATTTGCAAACCTTTACAATGGATTGTCTCCCACAAAAAACAATCTGAAATGAAAGGATAGAGGAACTATACCAAATGCTTCTACAGGGTTTGTTCCCTCAACTGATAACATTGGACCTATAAAAGAGACTTCATCAATAAACTGGTAAAAATATAGCATCAACAGCTCTAGTGCAAGAGAAGAATTATTATGCTGGAAATGTAATAATCAATGATTTTTAAGGTCCTAACAACTAGTAACAGATTTGTTCTTCACTTTCTATCAAGCACACTGTTCACGTGCCCATAGATGTGGACACGCACTTGAGGATCCCATTGGTCTAACCCGACCCTATAGAATTTGGGTTTAGGTATTATAATAGGCTCTTAGCAGATTGAAAGCTATGCCCAGTTTGGTAACAAATGTACCTACACAACATAACCAGGCCCAACTAAAAAACCCATAAATCTCAACTTCCTTAAATATCTTCTCTCTCTTAAGTCATCCAATCTTCCACTTTCATTAAATTCTCCTTTGCATCTCTGTGATCTTATATGCCTCTTAGTTATCCTATTGTAGAAGTTTGGTGAAGAACATCTTTAAAATTTTTTTTACAAATTTTAGATTTACATTTAAGCTGTTAGTTAATTGGGTCAGCCTAACCCGAAACACCTTCAGGCTTGGCCCTAAACAACTGGCCATCGTCAGGTTGGGCATATGACTAAAAAATACATTGGCGCCGTTTGGCTGGGCTCAAACCCCTTGTAGTGTAACCTTAAAATAATAATAATAATCATAGTATAATAACATTATCCTTCAATGCATTATGAAAGTCAACGGTAAATTACATGAACAGAAGGTTTGAATGCAATTCCAGAGATGCAAAAACAAGAAGTATAATTGGATTTCTGCAGATAAATTCGAAGTTCTGTCAGGCAAAGGTTACTAGCATGGAAAATATGAGAATTTTCTTTTTTGAAGTTCCAAGAATAGGTACAACCACCACCACCACCACCAAGCCTTTATCCCACCAAGTGAAAGTTCCAAGAATAGGTAACAGATGCAAAATTTCACAAATAACGTTAATGGAGGCTATTGGATCATCTTCCCCAAGTGCAATAAAAAAAGTACCAGAAATACATGTATCTACTCCTAAAAGTATTTTATGTATCTACTCTAACGTACACAAATTAGAGATATCTCCCCTCATAGTTCAACATTTACTACACTTTCGCCTCATTTGGTTGGGGGCCAAAAGAACTCTCAAACTTCACCAAAAAAGCTTTCATTAATATTTTTATTTAAATCAAAATTCAAATATTAAAAATCAACTTTATTTCACACCCTACACAAATCTCAATATTCAAAATAACTTTATTTCACATCCACCACAATCCTCAATAAGAAAATAAGGGCATTGCAAATTGGTTCTAACTTTTCACGAACCTCAATTTAAGTTTTTAAGATTGCAAAAGTATTATTGTCTGATCTAAATTAGGATAAAATTGTTATATTTTTACCATTATGCTATAGGATTTTTCTCAATTATTACTTTTTCAGCTTTTTAGAATATAATTTCAAAATGTTAATATTTATATTTTTCATTTTTAAATTTTTAGAAAATAAAAAACAAAAGATTGAAGAAATTAAATTTTAAATTTTTATTGAAGTTTTTACAATAATGATGCCTTTAAAATATATAAATTATTTAAAAGTTAGAACCAAGTTGCAATGCACTCTCAACCTCAAGGCCTGGATACAATTTACTTAAATAACTTTTTTCACATTACAACATTAACGACAAGTATAAAGGTGTTGTTATTTATACAACAACAACAATAACCAAGCCTTAATCCCACTAGGTGGGGTTGGCTACATGAATTTTTTGTTTTCATTGCGCTATCAGCTACCAAATTCTTATTTAAGTCTAAGTAACTAAGATCACTCCTTATAGTTTTAGCTCCCTTTTTAGTTTTCTCAACAAGGACAATATCATCTGCGAAGAACATACATCAAGGCACCGCATCTTGGATATGTCCAGTCATGACTTCCATAATCAAAGCAAAAAGATACGGACTTAAAGCCGAGCCTAAGTGTAATCCAACTGTAATAGGAAAATCCTTAGTCAAACCTCCTTGTCCGTACACTGGTAACAACTCCTTTATACATATGTGTCTTTAATAACTTGAATATAAGCAGTGCAAATCTCTTTCTTTTCTAAAACTCTCCAAAGTACTTCTTTTGAGACTTTATTATAAGCTTTAATAAAGGTGTTGTTATTTATATTCAGACATAAAAAAATTTGACTAGAAAATTTTCTATTACAATTGGTTTACACCAGGGCTTAAGTTTAAATCCAGATCTCATTGTTTTGGTTATAGTGGCCTTAACTAAACAGATTCAGAAAAAAAGCCGTGATGTATGTTTGAGTTGAAAAATATGAAATAAAGTACAGTCATGAAATACCACCTATACCGATCACTCCTTACCCTTTTTGGTCACAAATCATCACAGTCCCATTGGCTTCCACTTGATTGATCCTCGAACGTGAGACATCGGCTCATATACCATAGTAAAATGTCTCATGACCCCAGTGCAGAAGCAGTCTATTTTGGCTTTAAGGAACTTCCAAGAAGGTCGATGATCTCAAAACTACTTCAACTCAAGCATGTTAAACAATGAAGGTCTAATTACCAGCCTCATGACCTTGCCCAGAAAGGCACTATTACATCTTAAGATCATGTTATTACTTATATCAACGTAAGATAATTCATTCCTATGCCTCTCTCACCAACCACCAGGCCTAGAATCCTACTAGGAGCATCTTCTTACACAAATGATTTCCTTTTTTTAGGATATTACCTGATGATTATTTATTAGCCTATCCCTTTTCGCTTCTATTAAATTCAAACAGTGAAGCTACCAAATAACTACACCTCTTCTTCTCTATGCAATGGATATCCAATTAGGTTTATTATTTTTGTAATATCTTACTCTCACATCGAATATAACCATCTCTTGCCCTCTCAGTTCTATTATTGCCAAACATCCATCTCAACAATATCATTTTCCAAATTAAGCAGTGGTATTTTTATGCCTGCACTCAATTTTTCAAACCATGTACAATCTCGCATGTGCTGCTAGTTCTGGCACATTTTTATTTTTTTGCATAGATACTATAAACCCACTCCTTTTTTCTCTAATCCTTTCAGAAGAATGAGATCTACCACAATAATGATGCATCTTCTATATGTGATAGACATGAAAGCATCCTAATTTTCTTCTCACAAACCTTACCCACACTCAATTGAACAAATTTTTACTTTGCCTTGAAAGCCACCATGCTATATGTCATGGGCTTGCTCAACACTATTGAGGTATTATCAGTTTTGACCTAGCTCATACTAGGTCTTACCATTTATCCCTCAAAAGGCACTTCAACTAGTTAGAATAGCTCCTTACTTATACAGCTTAGTAACTTCTCGCCTTTTTGATTTGGACAATTATTTCATGTCCTTTCAACATCCTAAAAGCTTGTCAGAAATTATAACTTGTTAGAGCACTTGGTCAGGCAATCACTCCCTGTTCTCATCATACAAAATCATGAAACACTCATCGGATCCTATGTGATTCATCTTGAAACCACATGTACTAAGGGAGGTTAGATTTGATGTCATTCTAATAGTCCGACCTAACACTACCGAGGCATTATACCCTTTCACACAAATCATACTAGGCCAGATCGCTTTGTCCTCAAAAGATGTCTCAAAATTTTAATATAGACCTTGCTTAACAAGCTTTTCCAACTTTTCAATGAGATAAAATTAATCCTAGTCTTTCGACATCCTAGAAGCTTGTTATGAGTCACAACTTGACCAAGCCCTTAACCTTAGTGAATCAGTGATCACTCCCCATCTTTGTCGGACAAGACTGTTAGACCTTATTATGCCTAGTTAAAAAAAAAAATCCTTACAAAGACAATAGGGGTTCAATTAACTATATAATTACGCATTAATTGTACAATTTTTTTCTAAAATTTAACTTCAAAATATATAACTTTCATGCGTATTTATAATTTATGAATTTTTAGCATTAAATTTATGTATTTTTAAAATTTATATTATAATATCAATAGTACAAATATAAATTTTAATTTAAACTTTTGGTTGATTATTTTTAATACTAAAATAATTCAACGTTTCTTTACTATAAAGTATTTAAAATTAACTAATTAAATTGTTACGACAGGCTTTGCTTTCAAATATATGTCACTATTATTACATTATATACCCAACATTAAATTATTTTTTTCTATATTTATGATGTTAAAATTAGCTTCAATTATATTTTCATAACTAAATTTACTTTTGTGAATAAAATTCATTTCCATTTGACAATTTAAGCTGTAAAGAATTTTAATATACTTGTGCTGTATTAAAACTCTTAGTTCTAACTTAGATAATGTTTAATTTTATTATTAAATAATTTTCAATAATAACAATAATAATAATCCATTCTAAGAAATTTTTAATATTATAATCAACTATTAAAGCTGTTTATACATGCATTCCTAAACCCAGAATTTTAAGTACTTTACTTATTTTGGAGATACAAAGGGAGAATTACAAATATAACACTATTTAGGCATATTTACCTATAAAACATCCCAATCTTTATATTTACCTTCACCCATGAAATTTGCATAAAGTATCGCCAAATGGACTCTTTTGCCATCCTTCTGTTACCAAGTTAAACGACATCCGGCCAAATGAACTCTTACACCATCCTTCGATTACCAAGTTAAACAGTCTTAAATCATAGTCATCAAAATCCATCTATCTCGTACCCTAAAATGGTCCATCACATAAGAGGTAGATTGTTGGTCAAACATTGTAGGTGAAGATCACAACATCATCCACAGAGGAGATTTGACGAAAAGGAACCAAGAAAATGTATAGATCGATCGATCTAAAAATCTGACTCAAAGAGTTGCAGGACCTTAATTTGCTCATTCGATAATCTAACATCACCATGTTGCCTTGCTCTCGAGGTCATCTAAGGTGTCTTTGATGAGTTCAGTATAGTTTGTGTTTCCATTTGTGAGATCAACACAACAAATTACCCATTCAAAAGCAGGAGATATGGCAATGAACGGGAAGCAACTAGATGTTTAATTGGTGCATTCGATGCTCCAAATAGCATTCAAAATAAATTAAATAGAACCTTTTAATTTAATATTGTAACATCAGTAAATCCAAGTGGTTACTTGACAGTACTTAATAGAATTTGAATGATCTAAAGGTAAATTTAAAGATTGGGATGATTTATAGGTATATGTTTAAATGGAGCAATTCTCCTTTAATAAATTAATTAGTCCGTAAGATATGTTTTTCAAACTTAAGATACCCTGTAAATGTCTGTCAAACAGAACCCCCTTGTGAACTCAAATCTAACCAATGCATCCTCCATTTGGCTTTGGGGTGAATTTGTTTATGAGGTCAAGCACTAATAAACTTTGCCTGCGGGGCAAAGGTCCAAGAAAATCTTAACCAAAACTCCTCACACGTCTGGAAAATAGAAAGATTCTCTTGCAACCATTTAACAAAAGCACTTTAACTACACTATAACTACATAAAAGTGCTTAATCGTCAGCAAGAATAGCTTGGAAAGTGCTCAATCAAATAAATGGAAAACTTTTGCAAGGGCTTTGAGAAGTTACTAAAAAGTAGGAATTCATGAGCATGAAGCTAAGTGCAGTTCTTAGAAGAGATAAGCTGAAAAGAAGGATTTCGATTTGAGCATTAGTAGCTTATGAAGTTTGTCATTGGGTATAACCTCTGAGAAGCTTTTTAGTTTGACGGGTAGCAAGTATTTGACATTGCATTAGAGCATGAAGTATTAATTGGAGCCATGGCACCAAATTTAAATAAAAAAATTATGCGACTATTCCTACTAATGCAGATTCAATGCAGATTAAGGTATGCTGGATGAGTGTGCCTTCCTACAATTAGAAGAATCACAAATTAGCAGTATTATTGGTAGTAGGCATTGGTGAAACTGGATAGATCTAAGAATGGAGCTAATAAAAAAATCACCATGCTGAACGCATAATTTCCAATACCGAGCAAGCCAACACCTCTTAAGAAAAACCTCTTCCTGCCAAAACCATTTACTATATCAAGAAAAATAGTGATGGAATATTTTGAGCAATGAAACGAAAAGGTTAATGTTCTAAGTGAACAGCTACCGCCTCTTCTCGATTGAGAATCATCTTTTGAACCAATGCTTTTAGCGATTTTATCTCAGATTCTGCTACCATAAGATGCTTAACTATAGATGTTGCTTTATCTCTTGCACTCTACCATGAGAACAAAAGTAGTTCATGACAGGAGAGAAAGACAAACAATGAAAATTAAATTTTTTAAGAAGCGTACAAACTTTTGCTTCCATCTGAAGAGCTGCAATCTCTTCATCCTTCGAATCACTACTCTGAGCTGCAGCAGCTCTTAAAGCAGCCTGCATGAGTTATGTCTCAGTCAGCAGGGTGTACTGTCATGATGCTGTTAATGATTTTTTTATGCTTAAAAATGAAGACAACTAAGAATAATTCTCCATACAAATTAATTTTAACAATAAAGCAAGCCAATTCAATAAAGGAAATAAACTCATATAGAGACAAAAGGCAAAACAAGATCATATTGAAGTAAAATGCATTAAATTTTAAACAAGAAGATAATCAATATAGATGGATGAATTACTTTGAAAAGCTTTTTAATGACAATTGTGAATATACTTTTATAAAATTTTACCCTTAAGTTTGGAAGAGATTTTTTTTATCGCACAACAAACCAGAAGCATTTCTCCATTTTACCATCCTGCTTGAATCCTGCTAATAATATCATTATTTATTTCACCATTATTTTATATGATTGATCCAAGGTATTTAAAGCGCTCATTCTTTTTGACAATTTGATTACCAATTGTCACAACACCAATATAAGTATTTCTTTTTTGAATAACTGTGTACTTCATACATTTAATTTTTGATCTACTAAGACAAAAGCTTTAGGTTCTAAAGCATTCCTCCAAAGCTCGAATTTCACTTTAGCTCCCTTTTTAGTTTTATCAATAAAGATAATATCATTTACTTCTTGCTGAATTTAGTATTAAAAAATTAGAAATTGCTTTGATATATAGCATATTAGTAAATCTAAAGTTCAACAGGACTTAAAGAAAATAAAGTGTAGAAAAGCAGTAAGACTTTGTGATATTCCAATATATGCTTAGAAATGTATATAAGGTAAGAGTTTCTCGACTCACTAAATTTTTGAGATGAGTTTAAAAACAAAAAAAATATCAAATGAATAAAAAAAGGGTACATTGATAACTATTTATAAGAAATAAAAGTAATGTACAAGATTGTGCTAACTACTATGAAAGTATCGATTACATTGTTATACAAGGGTAGCACCAAGCCAGTTTGGCTTTATGCTAGGCAAATCTATAATAGAAGCAATTCATTTATTAAGAAATTTGATGAAAATATTTAAAGAAAAAAATTTGCATTTGATTTTCATTAATTTAGAAAAACCTTATGATAAAATTCTAAAAGAAGTGCTTTGAAGAGTTTTAGAAAAACAAATGAGCATGTACTGCCTATATTTAAGTTATTAAAGATATGTATAAAGGAGTTGTTATTTGTGTTCGAATATGAGGGAGTTTAACTAAGAATTTTCTTATTATAATTCTATTACATCAAGACTCAGCTTTAAGTCCATATCTTTTTATATTTGTTATGGAAGTCGTAAATGGAGACATTCAAAATGAGGTACCTTAATTTATGCTTATCGCAGATGATATTCTCCTTTTGGATAAGGCTAAAGAGAAATCTAAAGTAAAACTCGAATTATGAAAAAATACTTTAGAGTTCAAAGGATTTTACTTAGTAAATTGAAAACCAAATGTATGGAGTGCATTTAGCCAATAAAGAAGCACTTGTATTAGGGAAATGATATTTGATGATCAAGTTATCAATAAGAGCGAACAATTTAGATATTTTTGATCGATTATACAGAATAATAATAAAATAAATGATGATATTATTAGTAGGATCCAAGTAGAATGAATAAAGTGAAGGATTGCATCTGGTGTAGTTTAATAGAAAAATTTCATTTAGACTTAAAGGTAAATTTATCAAACAGTTATAAGACCAGTAATGTTATATGCTATGAAGCACCGATACTTCATGAAGCCTAACGTATCCGTATCGTATCCGTATCAGATACTGATATTCCCCGATACTCCACCGATATATATCCGATACGCCACATGGCGCATCAATTTTTATTTTTATTTTTTAAAAATTCAATACTTATCCGATACTTCCAGATATTTCTGATTAGAGAAAAATATTAAAACAGTCAGTTCAGCATATACAATAAAAAATATTTCATGCATAAAGTACAACTTATGCACATATTTGGATGTTAAAATTGAGAGATATATATTGGGTTACGCAATTGGGATCACAAAAACTTTTACGCACGCTAGTGTTTCGGCAATAGAAAAAGATTTAGTATCCGAAAGCAGCTGCGCCATCTACTTTAGCTAATCTTTTTTATGATCTTACAAATACTAATGATATTTCAACTTTTTCTACCTTAACTAATATTGTTTTTGCTTCTTTTGAACACTGATCACATTTTTTTTACTTTAATCAAGCTCATATTGCAAAAAAGATAAGATTTTTATTTTCTATTTTATCTATTTATTTAATCAAAAATTTGAAAAGAGAGAACATATATATACTTTAATTAAGTCAGTATATCTTAGTTTATGTCACAGCATCTGTATTATTAATTGTAACATGTTTGTATTAATCTAATCGATTTGAATTAAATTTAAATTAAAAAAAATTAATCTACTGATATATATTTAAACTCTTATTTCATATAAAAAATCTGATAGGTTAAAAAATAATTAAACAAAATTTATGATATTATTTTAAATTAAATTTTTTTGAAATTCAATAGTTGGAAGATATTTTTTATTTTTTCAAGTTAAATTATTCATAATATTATTTTAAGTGATATAAAAAATATTTGAAAAAATGTTATTAATTTGAAGAAAATTTAAGAGATATTTTTGAAATTTATAACAACAATTTATATAAGTTATTCTCATCTACCATATAACTACACTTTAAATATGAAAATATAATATATTATACACACATATATAACAGTCATATCCTGACGTATCCGTATCCTACTTTTTTTAAGTTTGTCGTATCGTCGTATCCGTATCGTATTGTATCCGTATTGTACTCGTGCTTCATAAGCTATATGATACTGAATGTTGACCTACAATGTAAAATACAAATAAAATAAGTGCCATAGAAATGAGAATGCTAGGGTGGATGAATGAGTATATGCGAAAGGATAAACTGAAAAATGAGTGTATCCACATGAAAGTAGGAGTAGCCTTAATTGATGATAACTTTAAAACGAATTGCTTAAATAATTTAGACATAAATCGTAAACAGATAGAAGTTCTAGCAAGGAAAGTTGAATTATTAGATCTTGCTCATATAAGAAGAGGAAGAAAAAAGCTAAAGAAGATATGAGAATAAACTATAAGAAACGATCTTACATACTTGGAGCTAAAAAATGATTTGTTATTTAATAGAGTGCAATGAAAATAAATGATTCATGTAGTCAACCTCACTCAGTGGGATAAAAGCATAGTTATTGTTGTTGCTGTTCTTGTACTAAACCATTACAATTGCAAATTATCATTGATTTTTCTCTTTCTTATTTCGTCGATATAATTATTTGTGTGAGTATTTTTATTTATTGTTAAATTCATTACATAACTGGTTGAATTTGAAGCCAGATTGTTTTAACTCCTAAATTACTAAAGGAAGTTTTAATTTTTGACCACTAAATTATTGTTCATGTTCTCTATTATGATATATCCTTTTGCATGCTCAACAAATATTTGTGTATTGAGATGTGTAGGTTGAGTTTTATTGTTTCGAGGACTAGTTCGTATAACTAATTTTGTGGAGATCTTTAATAATACTAATCACATATCACACATATAAGGTCCATAGATCCTAGCCTATATCACAGATGTAAAGAAGTTTGTGAGAAATTAATAATCACCTATGAAAGAACCAATGAGGTAAGAGAACTTAGGGCGAACATTCTTACAATCAATTATGAGTTGTTCTCTATGAAAAAGAAGCCTATATCACATATGTTCAATAGATTTACCAATATAATTATTGGTTAAAGAAAATTGGGCAAGAATTTTACTCTGAGCTAGTGAGCAAAACTCTTAGGAGGTTACCAAAGGAGTAGGATCCAAAGCTGACGACTTGACTTACTTATGGGTTCGGTTATTACTCACGAGGTAAAGATGAAGAAAAGGGAGGAAAATGAATCATCATCAAAGAAAATAATTTTGGCTTTAAAGACCTTGCCAACATGCTAGAAGATGGGATGGGTGTTGAAGAAGGCTTAGATGAGGAACTCGGGTTACCCACCAAGAAAATTGGAAGATTGCTCTACGGAAGAAGGGCTGTAAGAATTTTAATTGAAGACCTTCAAAAGAACAAGAAGGGTCAAGAAAGTAAGAAAAAGAAGTTATTTTCCATGAGTGTAGAAAGCCCAGACACATACACCTAAAGTGCACCTTCTCAAAAAAGATTTCAAAAAGTAGAAGAAAAAGAGGGCCATGAAGGCTACATGGAGAGGTTCAAATACTTCCTCATCTGATAGCGATGATTCTAAGAAATAGGAGATCAACCTTTGCTTGATGGCTAAAGAAGAAAAGGAACAAAATAAGGTAAGTGATCCAAATTATACCGAGTTAGAGATGTGAACTACTCGAAAAGTTTAAAACCTTTAAAGCATAGATCTCTTGAAGCTTAGTATGATAAAAACATCATTTCAATAGGATGTCATTGTCTCAAGCCACTAAGGCTGGAGACGATGCATGGCCAAGTCAGAAATAGTAACAAATGAGCATCATAGAACATCTCATGATAGGAAACACACGAACTCCAAAATGCATGACCTGTCTAATATAAGACGTTTCTATTGCAACATAATAGGACATGTTACCCAGGTTTATCATATAAGAAAAGTTACAGAATTTTTAATGTCCTCTAAAGCATGGATCCCAAAGGGATCATCTTCATTATCATTGTCAACTATTGTGATGCTAACCTAAACAGACCCAAACATGTTTGGGTATCCAAAAGCAAAGCTTAAACTTGAATGTAGGTTACTCTTCAACAATGGGGACTAGAAAGAAAGTCCCAAAATACTTTGAAGCCCCAAGAATCAATTGAATTTAAAAAAAAAAACTTCTCTTTGCTTGTAAAGGCGATAAGTTTCATATTAGTAGGAACAAGTATATGAGGCTAGTTAAACATAGATTAACAAATTAAGTTAATGGCGTAAGATTTGATCTAATTAAGATGCTCACTTATAATACAACCCAGCCAAGGAAAGAATCGACAATGAGTGATTAATACCTACAGAGCATACGAGACTGTGAGTCGGTTATCTTAACTTATACCCAAAGTGTTCGATCAGCTTCACAATTACTTTTGGAGATCTTTATGAAACCTCTTAGGATCATTTCAATTATGACTTTAGCATTACATATTAGGTCATTGCATGGGTTAGCCTTTTCATTCCAATACTATTTCTATTTTGTATTTTCTTTTACATAAAATAAAAAAATCAACAAATTTTAAATAATGAATTAAAACACTTTAAGTGCGATAAATTTTCCGACCATAACTATATGATAATTAGGAAGATTAAATCGACAAATTAAGTTAGTTCAGAATTTAGATTAAATTGGCTTGAATAAGAAAAAATTGAATTTTATCACTTGGTTATGCAAATAACATGAATCTTTTAAGAAATTGTATTAAAGTTACGGAGTTCCATGGAAAAGACATTGTATTACGTAAATATAGTGAAAAATGTGCAATACCTGCTACATTGGTGCGCGGGTATAGCGATAAATAAACAAAAATTCTCACAGCATGGACGGATATAGTTAAAGAAACTAGTCCAGGATACTAAAACAAAACTAGAAATTTGAAATATAGGGACTCTAACTCAAAACACAATAGAGTTCGCAGATATTATAGTTCATAGAAGGGGTTAATATTTTGTGTAATAACCTAGTTAGAGGTTTAGAATTAATTGAAATAAGAAAGGATCTAAAATGAATAATTTAAGACTTAAAAATAATAATTTTGGACCTATTTATAAGAGAAAGGAAACGGGGGGACTAATTTATAATTTTTTCATTAAATGGGATAAGCTTGCCGCGGAAACCGCCTTTGCCTCTGCCTTTTCTGCGTTTCGCCCGAGCTTGGAGAGAGAAAAGAATTTCTCTCTCTCCCTCTCGGTTTCTCGCACCCGAGCCTCTGTCCGCCGTGCTTTCTCCACCTCCTTCTTCCGAGTTTTTCCGCCAAAGCCAACAAAAACAGCAGCAGCGCCAGCTGCTGGAATCACAAGAAGAAGAAGAAGAAGAAGAAGGAGAAAAAGGAGAAGAAGGAAGAGAAGAAGGCAGAGAAAGAAAAGAGGATTTCAACGGAATTAATTAGAACTCTTTTGTAAGTAGATTTTCATGGCTTGTGTCTATGAATTTATCGACTTTGCTTAGTTTTCATGTGTTAAATAACATGAACATTCTGATATTGATTAAAAGGATTTCTATTGACTTAAAAATGTTTTGATATATTTTGATGTCTGCATTGAGCTCTAATCACGAGCTATATAATGACTGTTTGTGAATAAATAATATAAGAATGTTATAAGTTAAAAAAGAAATGTTTGATTAACACATAGAGCATGCTTATTGCATATTTGCAAAATACTTATCTATTTGGATTTCAGGAATGTTGTGAAGACTAGTCAACTAAATTATGGGATTTAAACCCAAATTTAAAATATGAGCACCGTAACTTGTCATGTGGATAGACTTCTTTGGTGCTGGAAGTCATTTCATGTGACCCATGACGGAATCTGAATATGGGAGTAAAATCTTGACTAGGATATGTGCACGACAATAAGAGAAAGTAAGAGCTCTCGATGTTGAGGATGAGAGAAGAATAAAGGTGAAGCTGGAGTTTCAAACTTTTTGCAATTAGTTTATTTTCGTAAGGCTCGAGTGGAGTAAGGGAGGAAGAAATTTGATTTAGCTTAATTAGCTCTGACTTATATTAGGTAAAATTTTAATAATAATACGAGATAGATTTTTAGTTTTATTATTTAAAATTTTAACAATAATAAAAAGTTTAAATATTAATAAAAAGAATAAGAGAAGGTAGATGTATCCATAAATTTTATTAAAAATATATAATATTAATACATAAATTTAATATTAATATTAAATGTATCTAATTCTACCCTATGTGTGTCTCAGAAGCATCCTGTGTCTCAAAAATATTCTGCAGCTCAGAAGCGCCCTAGAAGTGTCTCGAAAGTATCCCAAGGTGTCCCAAAGTATCCTCACATGTCCAAGAAGTGTCTTTTAATTTTTTTTAATATTATTTTATTAGAATACGCCACGTGGCATATCCGACACAGTATCCCCGCGTGACCTCACGTGCCCCCACTTGTCTGTGTGTCTGATACGGACACAACATAGTTTTTAAAAGTGTCCATGCTTCACAGGCAATGAATAGATTTACAAAAATATATCAAAATGCATATTCGAATAAAAATCAGGGTTATGTAGACTTGTGTGACATAAATGTACAGTACAGCTCACCAGGGCAACAAAGAATCGAGCAACTACATGTGATGACTTGATAGCAGGATACTGCATCCAGGTTTTCCTAACAGCCATACGTTCTGCAAAATGGTTGGTGGCAGATAGAACACCAATGAATAATTCAACTGGACGTTTTGGAAGAGGAGCAGACTTCCATGCTTCCGTAAGTTCCAGAACTTGCTGTCGAGAAAAGCTTGGGTGGGATTTTGGAAGAGAAGTGGAAAATACTGACTGTATGTCTACATTTCCTTTGATTGCTAAACTAGTAGCATCTTCAAGAGTAAACCCCTAATTTGCAAAAGGATAACAAGAAATCTTCCTTCAGCCAATTGAGAAAAATATCACAATATCTTACATTTCAAAGTTTATAAGCCTTACTACCACAATAACTCAGTCTGAAAAAAAAAAAATTATAAACTAATAGGTCATGGCCTAAAAATAATTTTATAATCTTACATACCCTACAAAAGCTTTTTTAGTTTTACAACATCCTTCAACTAGCATTTTCCTTTCTCCATGTGCTAGAAATAATAAAAGAAACCACCACAAGCTTGTAATCATTAGCTCTCATGCCATGCTAAATCTTTAGTACCCAATTAATCTAAGAGCTTAAGCACATAGGTTATGGACCAATGATTTTATATTCTTATAATAGCAAACCGCAAATGCCCAATAAAAGAATAAAAATTATATATTCTTTTCACTTGTATTTGAACTGTCTGCAAGATATAGTATTAGTAAACATGCCACTACTTACTGGTCTATAAGGGAATGATGTAACATGTCGGCCGCCAACATAAATGTGATATCCTTCCACTCCATCATGAAATGTCAGGACGAACAACCTGCCTTCACTAAAAGGGTAAGGCCATGTCATGTCCGGTTTCTTTGCACGACCGATGAAACGTTTCAACCAGGAAGTTGTTTTGGATTCTTTTGAATCAACAACATCACTACGCAACCATTTCTCACATTTTCTGAATCCATCGACTGTCCAAAATAAGAATTGGAAACTGTACATTTTTAGCCAAAAATGCAACCTGAAGATAAAAGAGACAAAAATACAGCGTCACAGAGACCTTTGAATATGCCTCAAAGGAATAACATGAGCTAGAAGGGCAAATATAAAGTTTTAAGGCCTTATAGGTTCTAGTAGTACAATTCTAACAAGTCTTAAAGAATGCATAAGACTTGAAAACAATACCCATAAACAAAACAACAGTAAACGCTCAAACACAAATGATGTCTTGTGCAAGAAGAAATTATAACCCTTCATGGATAAAGTAATAAAAAGTTTTTGGTTTTGGCAACAATGCCGAAATTTTCACTGCAAGTATATTTGAATGGAAACTGCTACTATTTGCATTAATACAAGCAAAAAAAAGTCTATGGTCATGTTAGGTTAAGTTAAACAAGTAAAAATCATGTATAGAAACGTATGCTCAACATTTACCAATATGTAAGGGTGAGAATGATCCAAATTTGAGTCAAGCAAGACACATCTCAAGCTTGGCTTATTGATTCATAGATTGATTCTAGCTTGAATTGTGGCTCGAACTTTTCGATTTCGTGCTAGCTCAAACCATAACAAAGCTAGCATGAATCTATGAATAAATTGAGAATTATTTTTTTTTAAAACAATTAAGCAACCTTCGTTAAACTTTAAACATAAGTTAATCATACCACCATCTTGTCCAATAAATACTCTGACCACTACAACTTACATTCTTTTTTATAAAAATAATAAAAATATATATTAATTAAACAAATTATATAATTTTTATTTAAAAAGATAAAGTTCGAGCCAACTTCTATTTGAATCAATCCAATCCGACCATAGCTCCAACTTAATTCGATAAAATTACAAGATGTAAATATGGCCCATGGCTCGACTCAACAAACTTGACTTGAATTTGATTCAAGCTAAAAAAATATTAATCCGAACATTGAACAATTATCAATCATCAAGCTAAACTCTTGCCCCTACAAATGTCAATGTCTTGAACAAAACAGTTGGAAAAATCATAGCAATTTTGAATGCTGAAGAAGAGGATCATTTTCACCAAAAAAAAGGGTTGGCTTGAGTAAACCTCAGGTATAGCTAAAATAAAAGTTGACATTATTTGACTATCAAATTACAGTTATATTCATTTAAAATGATAAGCAGTCATATGAAAAGAATTCAACTCAATGAGTACAAATTTAAATTAAAAGTAAATTAGTAATTCGAGTAGTTTAACAAGATATATAAAAATCGTTCGGACAATGCAAATAGCCACAAGTAGTTCCAAAAAATTGCAGTACAAATATAAATTTGGAGTGTTACTAAACAATGTCGTAATTAGAAGGGCAGAACTACCAATTTTTATTTACGATGCCAATTTTAGAAATCAATGAAAGACTTTGTTGTCATTATCAAGTTATCACCAACTAAAAATCAATTTTGACTACCAGGAAAGTCAGTTGACGTTCATATTATCAATGACATTTTCAGCAACCAGATGACCGCTGTAGTAACCAAGAATTTTTTTATATACAGGAATAAATGGATGAGATGAATGCTATGAGTTACAAGTGGGAAAGAATATATGGAAGTTCTGACCTTATCTAAGTAAAAACCACTAGAAAAAAAAAATATTAAATATCTAGCAAAGCAATGCTATGGAATTTCTGCTAATAGTAGGAGTACACATGAAGTTGCAAAAGAAGAAAGAAAAAGCAACACCATAATACTGCATTAAGAAAAGCCTAAAAGAAATTCTAATGACCATATCCCAAATTCATTTTTGAACTCTCCCTTGGATCCCTTTGTCTTGATACTGAATCCTAATTCTGAAGAGGGAACACAAGTAATATACAGAGATGTAGCACTAGAACAACATTCAACCACTTAGGTATGGCTACGTTCCTTTTTGACAAACCTCAATCGTTTGATGAAAAAATAACCGTTGAATTCAACAACTCACCCTCAATTGAGGCAACAAAACAATAGTACAATCATAAAATAGAACAGGGTTATAAGCTTATCTAGACAATACTAGAAAGATTAAAACAAGGACTGAAAAGAATAACCGAATAAGCAAGCACCTGTATCATCATCATCCTTAGAAGCAAGGCCGTCACACCGCATTGCTTTACCCCACTGCATTCGATAACATGTATTGTGCTTAATGAGAGGCCTGTGACCCCAATCACCCTTAAGTCTTGGATTAAAGTGCAGGATCTTAGGTGGTTCCTCTCCATCAACTGCCTTAAGTCTTTGCAGTTCAACAATAAACTGGGACACCCAAACAGTTCCATCCCCCTTCCTCAACCTCGCCAGCTGAGGCACGTATTCCTGATGAGCATGATGAGGAGTTCCAATCACAATGATTGAAGATCCCACCTCTAGCCCACATGGAAGAAACATCAAGCTCTCTTCTGTGCTCATCTCATCTTTACCCATGGAAACTGACAATGGGCAAGGCTCCTGTTTCTTTTCAAGCAATGCAGATGAGTCCAAATCCCCATTGCTCTTTCGAGGATATCTGGAACCTCTGGCCAGTAGGTTATACATTGTTTCCTATCTGTGTATATTCGGTGGGATATATATATGTATTGTATTTCATATGCATTTCATCCGCTTGTGGCATATGAATTATCTTACTGTGTGTTTTAAAAAAGTTATTATGAAAGACCGATTTAATAAACTAAGTAACTTTGTGTATTCATTTCATTTACTGTGAATAGTCCTTTTATTGAGTAGTAAGCTCACTTCTTTACATCAAAATTTTCAGATTGAGAGCCATACTTGGGACTGGAGTCTTACTGCTCTTTTTGGAAGCCATAGAAGAACTTCTCCACTTTTTAGGAGGTGATGTAATTGTCAGTCGTGTGACATCTTGTAGATCCGAGAATAAAACTTGTATACAAATATTTTTTGAGACTCATGACAAATAAACATCATTTTGTATATCAAAGATGTGAGTTTGTCTGATGTATCTTGTAAATATTTGAAATATGATATTATATACTTTTGGTGGTTATATATTTAATTTGTTTTTATGCAGAGGTGTTTTAGCTGCTCTGATTAGTCGTTAAGATGATGATAGTTTTATAAGCTTCCGTTGCTAAATGATTAAACATTGACAGTTCACGGCACGGGGTTCATTTATTTGGATCTCGTGTTGTGACATTTTGTGCTTTCAGGAAATAAAATAAGTGGAGGAGAAAGCCAAAGAAATTGATAACTTGAGTTTGAACTTTGGTATTCGGGTATGAATAGAACTGAAAATTTAGTTTATAAGAAAAGAGTTTGAAAAATCATATAATGAAAGTCAAGAGAAATGAATACAGAATTACAACCTTAAAAATTATAATCAATGAGATAACAATTAATATTATAAGCGCATATTCCCCCTAAGTCTGGGTGCGACATAATGTTTTCTTTAAAATGATGCTTTTCTTAAATAAAAAAAAAAGAAATGGCGCTTTTCTTGATACTATCTCTATCAGACGAGACAACTTCCTATAAAACTATAGGTTAACAGTACTATTACATAGTTGTCCATGTATTTGCAGTATGTAAATCTGTAGGAGGCCACTTATTGTAAAACTATAGGTTTCTAGAATTATATCAGTTGAACATGTATTGCAGAACCCAAATAACTGCATATGTTTTTCTGCAAGGGTTGCACATACCCATAATTAAACGCAACTAATGTGATATGCCCCCGGTTTTACTATATGAACTCATTTCAGCTGTCATTAACTCCCAACGTTTTCTTGAAAAGTAGCTCATCAACATTGATGCAAATGTAAGTTATAATAAAGTACCTCTTTCTGTTGCAGCGCAGCTTCTTTCCTAAAATTAATCACAAAATGTAGTAAATGGAGAAAACAAGTAATTAAATGGATTTAAGATGGAACAGGCTTAGGCCTTGCCTGCTTAATAGACGTGCTTCAAAAGATACACCTTGGCCAAGAGAAGCAACCTAAAATATTATACAAAAACATTGTGTCAAGGAAATGTGACTCAAAATATGTATCATATTATAATGTAGCAAAACTGTGAAAATATTACTAAAGAACAAACTATACACAACAACAACCAACCTTTCATGAGGTCAGCTACATGAATTCTTTATTTCCATAGCACTCTATAAAATAAGAACTCTTTATTTAGCTCTAAATATATAAGGTCATTCTTTATAAGCTTTTACTATGTCGTTTTCGTCCGTCCTTTTACTCCTTTACATGAAAAAGATCTAAAAACTCAAATTTTCTTACTAGAGTTTCAATCGACCTACTATATACATATCCAAACCATCTAAGCACTTTTCTTGAGTTATCCTCAATTGAAATTACTCCAACCACATTACAGATATACTCATTTTATGATTGTTCGACAAAATATTACGCTGACTATCGACTGCCTAACGCAACCTTCTGCTTTTCTTATATGACACTTAGGACCAATGTGAAACTATATCAATATAACATTAAATGTTAAAACCCATGATAGACTAATTAAAATTAAAACTGTGCAAAGAATAAAGTACATCAATTATAGAGCCATAACTAGTAACAAAGGAGCGAAATCATTTTCCTCAAAGTTAAGGCTAATGTTTAATACATAAGTACCAAAAAGATAAAAATTGGTCAAAGTTTCCACTAATCTCATAAAATAGAGAACATATTCAACTGCCAACTTTACTCCCTTAATGAATCATTACATTCACAAGTTGCGTTTAATCTAGTGTGTGTTTGTGTCTATATGCATAAATATAAACAAATAGACATACAGATATATTAATGTATGTGTATATTTAGTCAAACTCAATACAGATTTAATTTATACAAGTACATGTAATATTTCAAATCAAGTTACTTTCTGGTTGTACATCAATCCTTTCCAAAGTACTTTCCCAGCAATGTTGGTACATCTTTCACTTTCATATATGCCAACTTTGTCAATTTCCATGATATTATTTTCACTTGAGGTTTACTTCATTAAAGACAGAATGATGTTCTAGATCTGACATGCTGATTTGGGCTGATTGGAGGCTGATTACCTCGATAGATGATTTCAGGCTAATTGATTATTGATTTGGTATTTCCATAAAAAAAAAAGACTATTGATTTGTTTTGAGCGATATGTTATTTTTTGCTAACTGAATACTCATAAGATATTCGAGATGATTGATTAACTAGAGTTCTCAAGGATATTATGCAGATTTTATTCCATTTATTTATGCTGTTCTGTATTTGTTCTAGGATATTTTGCACATGTATTTTCTACACTTAACTTTATATTTTCAAATCCCAATGTAATGAGATCTTCATATAAAATCTTACTGCTATTGCAATATTAAAAGATGGATAATAAAATATTAGAATATGAGTGAACTTTGATTCTAATTATGGAGGATAATCCTAGTGATGCAAAGAGTTAGGACCCTGAGTGAGAATTTTCTAAAACCTACTTATCCTTTTGAGTTAAAAAGAACATCCTTTGCTCCAATCAAGAGTATTCAAGGTACTTAAAAGTCTTAGCAATGAACATGAATAAACCCACAACCTCCAAGTCAACATCCAGCACATTATGCGTCAAAGGAACTTCCTCGAGCCACTGAAGAAGGCTATAAGCCTTTATGAGCTCTAGTGTTGACCACGAGGCTTGCGTTTGGATCTGCAAACTGGAGCAAAAGAAGGGAAGGGAGATCCCCCCTCTGCCAGCAAAAGATAGTTGACATCCGCCAGATTTAGGCAACCGAAGGGTGGAGATAGAGGTGGCTTCCATGGGAGGGCCTAGCAACTGTAGGGAGCAAAAGGGAAGGCACTCGATCTCCAATGCCCAACAAAAGGGTTGGAGATAAAGGCTCTGCAGTGGTGGTGTTACCAGCATGCAAGGAGGATCCAATGGAGACTTCGGAGAATCAAGGTGTTTTCATTGCTAATGAAACCAAAGGAGATTGATGTGTGGTAACGTGCTCTGATACCCAAATTGATACAGGACAACGCGCTTTGATACCAAAGTTTGTGCGGGATGATAAAGATGATGCAACTAGGGTTTAGAGGATAAAAAAATATAAGAAAAAATGATGAATAACTAAGGAATCTCACCTAAAGTCCCACACCCTTCCATTCCGATATATCGTTCCCTTCAAAATCTCACTTCAGGTCCCTTATCCTTCCCTTTCAGGATATCAATTCCTTTCAGAATCTCTAAACTAAACCATTCCAAAATTAAATGCACACAAAGCAAATTTCATTCATTAAAATTTTCCCAATAAGTACAAACTCCATCCTATTTATGACAAATGGACTAAAATTAAAAATAAGAAAAACAATTGGATACAACTACTCTAGATAATTATCAAAATGAAATAATTCCAATTAATTTAAATAATTAAATTTATCTATTTAAATAGTAATTAAATCAATTTCAATAAAAAATTAATTTGGATAAATCTAATCAGTTTAAATCTAATATATAATATATAATTATAAATAATTTGCATAATACATAAAAGAGCAAGCTATAAGATCCAATCTGGACTGTCAAACATCTCGATGTCTTTATCATTTCTTCTAAAGTGGGAATAACTCAACTTCGACAAGAGTCAAATCTGCCACGGTGTATTTTCATAAAATCGCCATCAATATGTATCTCCAGTAATCAAGTCGATTTATGACGATCTCTCCATCAGTATCTGCAAATCACTTGAAATATATATATATATATATATATATATATATCTCCACCGAACTAAATATTACTGGCATCTTCATTTCAAAATAAAAATTATCAAAAAATCAAGAATTATTCGTTTTGCTCTTGATTGAAGGTGGATTTTGCTAGTATACGCTCAGGTGTAAATTCATTGGAATAGAAATATAAAAGGTTAAACTTCACTAGATATTATTGCCAGGTCGAAATCTGAAATACTAAAAATATGACAAATCTCAAAATATAGCGGTAAAATCATAATTTAACCAATCAACCCGATCTCATTTAAAATTTTAAATTGTCCTTCTTTACAAGTTTGAAATTTACTTAAATTATCACAAAATCACTTTGAGAAAAATTTGCACTTCTATGTAATAATTTTCTCATTAAATTTATTGATTTCAGTGTATGAATGAAAATACAGAAAATCTATTTAACTCAAATAACTCTCTAATATGCAATGATGAAATGAAACAAAACTAAATGTATATAAATTCACTAAACAAAAACCTAACATCCACCTACTAACCCAATCTAATCATTAATATGTGGATAATAGAAAGTAGTATAAAGGCATAGACTCCCTAAGAGATGCCAGAGTCTTCCAGAAATAATTGGAAAACTTGTAATCCAACCTCTAGATGCTTTAATGAGAATCCAATCATACTTATGCCCAGTTCATTGTTCTTTTTTTTCTTTTTTATATTTCGTCATCAATTCTCTCACATGAATGTTTCTTATATGTGATAGCTTCAAATATGATGTCAACCTCAATATGTTGTATATCCTTGACTTCTAGCTCACCATGCTCATCATATGTATGAACAGGCTTTTACATCATCAAATATTGAAATCTTTCTCAAAGTTTTTAATCGTGGTCGCCTCTATATGGGATATAACATCATCATTACAATTACTAGATTTAATTCCCTCAGTTGACTCTAACATTTGTTTCTCAATATGCTTTAACTCTATAATCTCATCCTTAATATAATCACGCTCTATAATCTTATAATTTCTTGGAAAAGACCGACTAGTAGAACAAGTGCGAGTGACTATAGGACACTTTATTATGTCCTCGCTCATAAGCGATGGGCTAACAGAATAGATAAGAGTATTTATGTGGCACTCTATTGGGTCCTTTTTCACAAGAAGCAGACTAACAGTAAAGACATTTGCAATAATGTACTCGTTTCTTAAACTGCATTTGAGCTCATCTCAAGAATTAATCGGACCAATTCTATAATGAAGAAGATCATTCTCTATATTGTCAACATAAAATTTCACTTGCTTGATAAGCTTTGTTCCAGCAAAAGTAGCCTCTCTAAAATCATATATAGGATAACGCTTAAAATAATATTTCATATCAATCTCTCAATCTAAATAAATTGCAGAATTTTATCTACCATTAACAATACGGACTTTTACGACCTTATTAATTTTAGGTATTAGATTAGCTAGTTCATCTCTTAAATTGAAATTCACAAAGATGCAAGCTGGGGACATCACAACTTAAATCAAATGAGATAATAAGGATAATACAAAAAATAAAATGATATGCAAGAATAAAATGAATCCAAAATAATTTAAATGAATAAAATATTGTGAAATACATAGAAATGATATGTAAATTTGAAATCAGCAAATTTAAAAATAAAAATACAAATATTTTTTAAATTTAATTATGAGATTAACCAAAATAATGTCAAAATCTCACAAATTAAATTAATTTAAAATTTAAAAAAATTTCAGTCGATAGTAAATAAGAATTTGTCAAACACATTTAGGTATCACTTAAATTCAATAAATCAGATATGGTCCTTCAAAAATTCTATTGAGTTTCTCCCAAAATAAAATATTAACAGTAATTTACTCTCAAATATGATTTAGGGTTCACACAGTCAAGCAAATAAATAATTCAAATAAAGGATAAATCTAATTAAAATTCAATTAACTAATAATTATTTAATTTAGATTAGAAATTATACCTTAATCAAATAATTTATAATCTACAGAACATGCAAATGTATCGAAGAGGATGCGACAATCAACGTAGTCACTACTGTCACTGGATAATAAAGGCAAGACTATAAATTTCACCTAAGTGCAAAAGAGGCGGGGTTGTGGTTGAAGCGAGTGCAAGCGAGTAGCATTAGAGAACACCGACTAACAAGGTAGCCGAAAGGGGCAACAGGATGGGCAGCAAATCTATGGCAGAAGCGAAGCCCTCCAATAGACCTGCAAGGTGCCACTGGAAAAGTGACGGGGAGCGCGTGGACCTGGGCAACGAAGCAACGCTGAGTGAGCGACTTGCGCAATGTAAGCCAACAGCACAAACAAAGAGTCGTGACACTGGGAGAGTGGTTGCGTGAGACTGAGCCACGCAGGCCACAAGATCTCACACAAGTCGCAGAGGTCTTGCATGGACTACATGCAAGCGGGGGCGACGAGCAGAAGCAAGACCCCAGAGCGACGGCCAAGCACGACAGGAGGGCACAACGCTGGCCTACGAAAGCGAGGGAAGGTGTGCAATAAATTGATTGTTTTTAAAAATTTTAAAAATTTTGTTTAAATTTTTAAGAGACTTTTGTCATATAAGAAACAAGGTCAGCAATTTATATAAGCAATTAGCACACTTGCAAGCAAATAAGCAAGATAAAAGATAGAACAGAGTGTATAAAAGTATATATATGTGTGTGTAATTAAGTATATTTTATAGAAGGATATATAAGTGTAAGAGCATGGATGTGTTACTTTTTTTCCCTAAGATAACACACCCAAGACTCTATCCTACTAGGTCGGCATATAGAGATATAACAAAAATGAATAAAAAGTATAAATATGAAATATTAATGTATTGATGAGAGCTAAATGTTAGATTGCAGAAAGAAAAAGTTGGTAAAATTAGCGTGCAATAAATAAAGGTTCTGTGGATACACAAAAGTAAATTTAGTTAATAATTAACTTAACTGTATTGGATGAAAAAATCAGGTAACTCAGATCGTCGAGTGTTTTCTATCAACTGAATTAAATTCATCTGATCTACTAACCCGATTTGAAAACTAAAGGAGCTAAAGCGAAACTAGAGCTTTGGAGAAATATTCTAGAATCTAAAGGTTTTCATCTCAGTAGATCAAAAATTGAATATATGGAGTGCACATTTAGTCAAGAAAGAAATACTTATATTTGAGATGTAATAATTGGTGATCAAATTGTCAAAAAGAGTGAGCGTTTTAGATACCTTGGATCAATCATACAAAATGATGGTGAAATAGATAATGACGTTATTAGCAGAATTCAAGTAGAATGGGTTAAATGGAGAAATACTTCTGGTGTGTTGTGTGATAGAAAATTCTCATCCAGAATCAAGGGTAAATTTTATAAAACTGTAGTAAGACCAGCGATGATATATGGTGCTGAATGCTGGCCTGTAAAGAGGAAACAAATAAATAAAATAAATGTTGCAGAAATAAGGATGCTAAGGTGGATGTGTGGATATACACGAAAGGATAGAATGAGAAATGAATATATCTGAAAGAAAGTTGGTGTTGCACCAATTAAGGATAAACTTAAAGAAAGTCGGCTTAGATGGTTTGGACACCTAAATCGTAGGCCGATTAAAGCTCCAGTTAGAAAAATTAAGTTATTGAATTTTGCCCATGTACAAAGAGGAAAAGGGAGACCAAAGAAGACATGGCAAGAAACTATAAGGAGTGATCTTAGTTAGTTAGACTTAGATAAGAATTTGGTAACTGATAGAGCGCAATGGAAACAAAAGATTCATATAGCCGACCCCACCTAGTGAGATTAAGGCTTGGTTGTTGTTGTTGTTGTTGTTGATCTACTAACCCGATTTCATTCCACTACAATAGTTATGTACCAAAATCTTCCAAATAAAAAAAGGCCTAAGCTCTTTCACCATCCTTAACCATCAAGCCAACGCCCAATTGGCTTCAAAAAGACAAACCTGTGCTACTTTTACCTATTTACCCGCTAAACAAACAATGAGCCAAAACTTGATAAACTTATTTTCCAATCCCCTTGATTGAAAACACTTTCATTGAAGTTCCACAAACATTTACTTTTAATAAAAAAAAAAGCTTTTAGCAATCTTCTAAACTATTTTGCCCTCCAACTTTTGCCATAATGTTCTGCTACATTCTAGGCTCATTTCACATCACATATATGAGAAAAGTCATAGAATTTTCTCATAAATATATATATTTCTATTTGGTCCTGCAATACATAGAATCACCAATGAAAACACAAGTCACATAACAATGATAAAACCTTCAAAAGTGATAAATGGATCTCAAAAACCTAAAGCAAATGACGTGGTCGCTTATGTAAGTAATGTCTCCAATGCACTTACATCATACTCCCATAATTCGAAAACAACTCGACTCCAACAAGTAATGATGATGAAATAAAGCAAACATCTAAATAGAACATCGAGAATGCCATATAAATCAATCTGTCACAATGCCAAGCCAGCTGAAATGGGAACCAGCTAGCTATGTCGGGATGGTACAACCGCCACTACTCTTGGCACAACTGCTCCACAGTACCCAAAAACCCTATTTGTCCCTCCTATTTTAGGCAAACAGCAGGCGACACTGGTGCCATATCACCCTTGCCTCCTCTCTCAAGGATAGGATTGCCCTGACCGTATAAAACAACGATGCCCCCTGCTTCATTAGGCAGACCGACAGTCCCTTTCTGTAATGTCGTGGATTTTCATGCCAATCCTTTCGTTGGACGTCCACATTAAGGCTGCATATGGCAAGATCTAGGTTGCCCGAGTGTCTATCTCTCATTGTGCAACTCAAATGGAGGGATGCTTATCTCTCTCAGCTCCCTTGAACATTCATCGACTACTAGCATAGCTTTCCTCATTTTAATATTAATATCTTTAGTGCTTTCATTAAGACTTACCAACATAGTTATCCAAGCTCATACTCTCACTACCTTCCACCTAGACGTTCTAAGAGAGGGAAAATCATCACCACCGATAATGCCTTTAGCTCCAATAGCCACATCTGCTCTAGAGCGATCTCTTCTACATCACATAACATGTAGAAGGAGAAGTTGTGCACCTCCTTAGTGCAGCTCACCAAAAAAGTAAAAGCTCTCACCGCTACTACTACCTATAGCAATAGGGGAGCTACCTTAACTCATATCCCACCCAAATTTTACAACAACCACTGTTGTCGTTGTAACCAATGCGGGTAGCATCGCCGGCCTCTTCGCAAGTGTGGCCTGCACCAGCATCACCGGCTCAAGCATGGCCAACCCTTCTTGACTACTGCTGATTCCACTTTTCACAATGAAGTCATCATCCCAGTGACAACTTTTGTTGCACAATTGCCTTCGATGTTGATTCAGCTGGCATCACCGTTGTCCCTCCTAGTCCCCAATCAGAGCAATAATGGGAGCACCGACTATCGCTGCTAGACCGTTCTAGCTCTAGGCCCCTCCGGTCAACACCCCTTATGCTCAACTATAGGCACAGCAATTGCCAGTCCCTCTGTCGCTCCCCTCGCATCTTGCTCAGCATTATCTCCAATGTCGTCAGACCGTGTCAACACTACTCCAAGGCAACCCATTTCACCAGTTCTTAGACACGTGTATGAGGATTCCTTGGATTACCCTCATGGTCCAGGGGCGGCCTCGCACAGTCAATTCCAAAACAATTGGCCCTATCAGTAGAATCAATTTTCGGGTCATCCCTACCGCCATACATCGACAACCAAGCCCCAATAGCCCAAACACAGAAGATGGATGCTCCGGCCCCCTGTGACCTCACTAACGGAATAGACCTAGCAGAACCACTTAGGCACACCCTCCAGTTCGTTGCCATCCAAGCTAACTTCTGTCTAATTTTTTAACTAATTGTTTATTATATCCAATAGATAATCTTCCTTCGTGAATATATAATTATTTAATGGGTGGTTTTTCAATTAATTGATATTTCTTTATTTCTTCTACATTAAAATTTCATTCTGATGGTAATTGAATATCTTTATTAGTTAATTGTTTTGGATATATTACTTCGGAATATTGATTATGTAAGTCGTCTAATCTTATATCAGAAGGTATTGATTTTATTTCTACATTATTTGTTTCAGAGAAATGTCCTAACAGTCTCCAAGTAAAAGTTAAAGGTTTACTATCTTTTAACATAGGTATAATTTCTAACTTATGAAATATCATTAGGCTTTGATCTAAATCTTCATCTTTTAAGCTAATAGAGAAATTAGAAAATATTTTGAAGTTTATATATCCAAAACTTATGAAATATCTGCCGTTTTTTCCTTTAATTAATCCATAATATCCGGTATTTATTTTAGCACTTATTCCTGTTCGAATTTTTGAAGATGTGTTTGGTTGTACTAGAATATCTTCGTATGAATAGAATTCATATCCTATTTCTATTTTTTTCAGATATTTTGCATTGGGTTCTATTTTATTAAAAGTTATTTTAGTAGTATGATTGGTTAAAACATTTATAGTATGTAGATTACATTCATCCACTTGTTTAATATTTATCATTTTTCTTTGTATTTTTAACTGTATAGTTTCATGATTTATATGTCATGGATATTTATCATTTTTTTTAATATATCTTGACCTATTAACATGTCAAATGTACTTTTGTCATCGCTATATATTATATCGAAGTTTAAATTATATAAGTCATTAAATATATCTATAATCATTAGATTGTCTATATTAGCTTTATATTGAAATTCATGTATTATTTTATCGAAAGAATAATAATATCTCTTTTTTTCAGCTTTTGACATATTATTTTCTATTAATTTAGATTTTATATGTGATAACGAAGCACCTGTATCAATTAAAGCTTTTAAAGTAATAGTTTTTTCTTTAAAACTAACTAAAACCTATATTATACTTAAATCTAATTTAGTGTTATTGGTAATTATTGAAGTACTAGGATTATTTTCGTAATCTTCTTGATTTAGATCTTTTATTTGCAATCTTTTACATAAATTCATATTATCTAATTTTTTATCTAATTGTCTATTATATCCAATAGATAATCTTCCTTCGTGAATATATAATTATTTAGTGGGTGGTTTTTCAATTAATTGATATTTCTTTATTTCTTCTACATTAAAATTTCATTCTGATGGTAATTGAATATCTTTATTAGTTAATTGTTTTGGATATATTACTTCGGAATATTGATTATGTAAGTCGTCTAATCTTATATCAGACGGTATTGGTTTTATTTCTACATTATTTGTTTCAGAGAAATGTCCTAACAGTCTCCAAGTAAAAGTTAAGGGTTTACTACCTTTTAACATTTTTAATATTTTTCTAACTTATAAAATATCATTAGACTTTGATCTTAATTTTCATCTTTTAAGCTAATAGAGAAATTAGGAATAATTTTGAAGTTTATATATCCAAAACTTATGAAATATCTGCTGTTTTTTCCTTTAATTAATCCATAATATCCGATATTTATTTTAGCACTTATTCCTGTTCGAATTTTTGAAGATGTGTTTGGTTATACTAGAATATCTTCGTATGAATAGAATTCATATCCTATTTTTATTTTTTTCAGATATTTTGTATTGGGTTCTATTTTATTAAAAGATATTTTATTAGTATGATTGGTTAAAAGATTTATGGTATGTAGATTACATTCATCCACTCGTTTAATATTTATCATTTTTCTTTGTATTTTTAACTGTATTGTTTCATGATTTATATGTCATGGATATTTATCATTTTTTTTAATATATCTTGACCTATTAACATGTCAAATGTACTTTTGTCATCGCTATATATTATATCGAAGTTTAAATTATATAAGTCATTAAATATATCTATAATCATTAGATTGTCTATATTAGCTTTATATTGAAATTCATGTATTATTTTATCAAAAGTATAATAATATCTCTTCTTTTCAACTTTTGACATATTATTTTCTATTAATTTAGATTTTATATGTGATAATGAAGCACCTGTATCAATTAAAGCTTTTAACGTAATAGTTTTTCTTTAAAACTAACTAAAACCTGTATTATACTTAAATCTAATTTAGTGTTATTAGTAATTATTGAAGTACTAGGATTATTTTCGTAATCTTCTTGATTTACATCTTTTATTTGCAATCTTTTACATAAATTCATATTATCTAATTTTTTATCTAATTGTCTATTATATCCAATAGATAATCTTCCTTCGTGAATATATAATTGTTTAGTGGGTGGTTTTTCAATTAATTGATGTTTGTTTATTTCTTCTATATTTAAATTTCATTCTAATGATAATTGTATATCTTTATTAGTTAATTGTTTTGAATATATTACTTCGGTATATTGATTATGTAAGTCGTCTAATCTTATATCAGAAGGTATTGATTTTATTTCTACATTATTTGTTTCAGAGAAATGTCCTAACAGTCTCCAAATAAAAGTTAAGGGTTTACTACCTTTTAACATTTTTAATATTTTTCTAACTTATAAAATATCATTAGGCTTTGATCTTAATTTTCATCTTTTAAGCTAATAGAGAAATTAGGAATAATTTTGAAGTTTATTACCTGGTATAATAAATTTGATTGTATTATTTCCATTAGCGATTGTTATGTTGTTATTAGTCTATTATCTGAAACTATTAAAGTTATAGGTGAATCTAATCTAGCTCTAAAATTGGCTCTTATAGTTATTTGAATATAACCTAAATGTAGATATTTAATTCGCTCTGTATTTTTAACTTTATTTAATATTTCGTTAATCTTATTTTTGGTTATTATTTGTAACTTTGTTATTGCTGTAGGTTCTTCTGAACTAGCTGTATTGCCTTCGAAGTATTCGATAAAATGTATGATTTTCTTTGTTAATTGTAGACGAAATTTTTCCTTATATATATCTTTTTTTTGTGTTATTTTTTAATTTGATTATTTTTTGGTATAAATTATTATCAAAAAAAAATTGTTTATTATGGTTATCTGATGAAGTATTTAACAATTTTTCTATATGTTCTTCCTTATTGTCTGTTTCTTCATGTAACATAAATAAATAATTTATATCTTCATTAGAACTAGCAGATTCTGAATCCGACTCAGATGTATCTATTTCAGATTCACTATTAATATTTAAATTATCAATATCTTCAATGGATGAAATTTCATAATCTGTTTCTGATAAAGTTTCTAATTCAGTTCCTGAAATAATATCATAATAATCTGTGATTATTTGAAATTAGATTTCTTCTATGATTTTGATATTCTTTTTACAGTTATTTGCATAATGGCCTTCTTTGTCACATTTAAAACATTTACAGGTTTTTTTAGACAAATTTGGTTTTCGTCTAAAATATTTATTGTTAAGTTTAATCACTGTGGTTTTGATCTTAATTGGAAACGTTTATAAAAAGATTTGCGTTTAGATTGAAATTTATAAGATTTATGTTTAGTTCCACCACGCTTGCTGCGCGTTGGGAGAATGCCAAATTTATAAGTTGGTAGAACATTAATACAACATTGTTTATGTTTTGCTTTATATTTATTTTTGGAAAACGATTTTCTTAATTTTTGTTCACGATAGTATTCAATGAATAAGTTCATTGCTCATTTAACTCTTAATGCTAGAGTATCAAATTTTAAATATGTGATATCTTCTGTTGATGCTTTATTAATAAATGTGGTATATATATAAGGAAAAATTTCGTCTACAATTAACAAAGAAAATCATACATTTTATCGAATACTTCGAAAGCAATACAGCTAGTTCAGAAGAACCTACAACAATAACAAAGTTACAAATAATAACCAAAAATAAGATTAACGAAGTATTAAATAAAGTTAAAAATGCAGAGCGAATTAAATATCTACATTTAGGTTGTATTCAAATAACTATAACAGCCAATTTTAGAGCTAGATTAGATTCACCTATAACTTTAATAGTTTCAGATAATAGACTAATAACAACAGAACAATCGCTAATGAAAATAATAAAATCAAATTTATTATATCAGGTAATAAACTTCAAAATATTTCCTAATTTCTCTATTAGCTTAAAAGATGAAGATTTAGATCAAGGCCTAATGATATTTCATAAGTTAGAAAATATATCTATGTTAAAAGATAGTAAACCCTTAACTTTTACTTGGAGACTGTTAGAACATTTCTCTGAAACAAATAATGTAGAAATAAAATCAATACCTTCTGATATAAGATTAGACGATTTACATAATCAATATTCCGAAGTAATATATCCAAAATAATTAACTAATAAAGATATACAATTATCATCAGAATGAAATCTAAATATAGAAGAAATAAAGAAACATCAATTAATTGAAAAACCACTGACTAAACAATTATATATTCACGAAGAAAGATTATCTATTGGATATAATAGACAATTAGATAAAAAATTAGATAATATGAATTTATCTAAAAGATTGCAAATAAAAGATCTAAATCAAGAAGATTACGAAAATAATCCTAGTACTTCAATAATTACCAATAACACTAAATTAGATTTAAGTATAATAAAGATTTTAGTTAGTTTTAAAGAAAAAACTAATACTTTAAAAGCTTTAATTGATACAGGTGCTTCGTTATCACATATAAAATCTAAATTAATAGAAAATAATATCTCAAAAGCTGAAAAAAAGAGATATTATACTTTCGATAAAATAATACATGAACTTCAATATAAAGCTAATATAGAAATTATTTTATATTTATGCTATCATAGACACAGGAGCAACACGAAGTATTATAAATGAACAACTTTGGGTAGATAAATTTGCTGAAAAACTTGAAAAAAAAGTTTCATTTACAGGAATAAACAATACAATGAAAACTCTAAAATATGTAAAAAATATTACTCTTTTAGCTCAAGCAGAAGATAATTATATAGGATTATTTTTCCCCCATATATACATATGTAAAGATTTTTCTTGTGATATGATCATAGACATGAATGTATTAAATCAATATCTGCAATCTGATGCGCTTGCTATATATATATATACACACACACATATATATATATATATATACACACACACGCATATATATATATATATATATATATATTTTGTAAAAACAGATCAGGGAGTTAGAAAGTGAAGAAATTCACAATCAAGGGAGAAAAAGAGATTGGGGAGTTGAGTGAGTGTATGTCCTGATAAACTATCAAAGGTCTCAGATTATTAAGACAATTATATCTTCTATTGAGCCTTATGATCGGATCTTAGAATTCGAAATAATCTCTACATTTATTGAACCAGACCAATATTTAGTTTATCCAGCATATCAGATTTGGCGTCTCACCAGACAGAGAACTAGAGGACAGCCAATTTTAAAAGAATTTTTTGGCTATTCATGGGACTACGAACAAAAGCAAAATTTATCAGAATTACTATCAGTTTATCAGGAAGACATAAATATAAATTTCAAAACAACGGCAGAATCATGGTATATGATGAAGAAGATTTGACTGAAATTGATACTGGAAATAATGATTTAGATTTTCACTGGGGACCTCGAATTGAACAATAACTTACCGAGATACAAGTCGGATTTTCCTCAACGCCGAATAATGTTTCATTACAGTCAGAATAAACAATGACTTCATTATAATTTCTTTTAAGTATTTATTCTTTATTTCGATAATATTCGAAGGAAAGTTTTCTGTTTTTTAATAATATTAATAGTGAGTTAAGACATAGATCTTTTTAAATTGTTTTTGACTGTCTTTTGATCATGGTGGTGATAACTTAGATCTAAAGATTATAAGCATCTCTATAAACTAATAGTCTTGAAGAATTTGTTTGTTTGGTACCTAAAACCAGTGTTCTTATCCCACCTTTTCAGGATTGCCATATACATACACTCCATCAAACGACACTTACAGCCTAAAGGAGGTTCAAAGGCATAATTACGGAAGAACGTATGGGTTTTAACAAACCAAATTCAAACTATAATTTTAAAGCATGAACTTAAAGTTTTCCGATGCAAAGTTGTCAACCATATCAAAAAACATAAAAAATTTAAGCTAACATGAATTAATAGTAGAAAATTTTAGATTAGGAATACTTACAACCTATTTTGGGGGATAGAAGGGAATGAGAGAGAGAGATAGGTGGAAGAGAGGAGAGCGATAAGGAAGAGGATCGAAGTAGACACGGATGTAGAAACGAATCGGATACCTCTACAAGCCAGAGGCTCCTCGTTTATATAGACCTACAGCTGAATTAATGAAGATGCTTTTGCATTATTGTTGAATGCTGAATTATTGAAGATGCCGCTGCCGAATAGCCACGATTCCTTGTATTATTGTAAAGTAAAGATGCCTGATGTTGACCCATAGCTGAGATTCTTCATATTATTGTTAAAGCAGAAGATGCTGCTATTATTGCTGGTGAAATTGCAAAGAAGTCCCTGTGGAGAAATTATAAGGAAGTCTTTGTTTAATCTGACTGTAATGAAATATTATTCGGCGTTGAGGAAAATCCGACTTGTATCTCGGTAAGTAATTGTTCAGTTCGAGGTCCCCACTGAAAATCTAAATTATTATCTTCATTATCAATTTCAGTCAAATCTTCTTCATCATATATCATGATTCTGCCTTGTTTTGAAATTTATATTTATGTCTTTCCTGATAAATTGATAGTAATTCTGATAAATTTTGCTTTTGTTCGTAGTGTTATGAATAGCCAAAAAATTCTTTTAAAACTGGCTGTCCTCTAGTTCTCTGTCTGGTGAGACGCCAAATCTGATATGCTGGATAAACTAAATATTGGTCTGGTTCAATAAATGTAGAGATTATTTCGAATTCTAAGATCCGATCATAAAGCTCAGTAGAAGATATAATTGTCTTAATAATCTGAAGAAAATCGCTCCATTCGTCATAATTATGTGTCGATAATAAGTTTTCTGACTATGCCCAACTCGATTGGGCTTTCCATATGTGGAGTGAATGCCACAAACATTTTTTGTCTTCCATCTTGTAAACTGATTAATGTCTCTTTTAATAAATATGGTAAAGCTCTGTCTTCATATATGTTGTCCAAGATCCTTGCTTGTAAATCTTTTGGTAACATCATCATAACTTTTCTCAGACATTTTTCCTCTTGGCTTTCTCCATATAGGGAGAATTGATATTTTTATGTTTATATATTACTTCTAATATAGGATATAATTTATCATATTCTTCAGGGTGGTATTCCACGCATTTCTTAAGAAGATGTTGAGAAAATTATTCTTCACACTGAAGTTTATTTGTGATATTATGAAGAGTATATTCGATATGATATATGTAAAATATTATCTCACGAAGATTATATATCATTGAAGGATTATGTTGTAATCCTCCTATTATTTTTCAAAAACTATTTATTATATTATATGTCTTTGAAGACATAGGTATATCGGACTTATAATTGTTAGTGCTTCCTACTAGTGATGATATTATCTGCTAATTATATTTATCAAGAAAGTCTATTGTAATGACTCCTTCTTTGAAGGATATGGTTCTATTATATATCTTTGGGGAAGAGATATTATGTGTTCTCTAGTGAGAAATATTAGAGTTTATTGGGGAAGAGATATTATGTATCATCTGCTGAGGAATATCGGAGTTTAGCAATTTACCTTGGAATATAAAATCTATCAAATTTTAAGTTATCATTACGTTTTTTATAATTAATTACCATTCGAGCTTTTCCTCGTTTTTCTTCAGCATGATTTCTTACTATGAATGCTGGAGAAGAATGAGGTCCAGAATAATTTTCTATAAATCCTACTTTTTTTAATTCGATAAGTTGTTTTTTAAATTCTTCTATATCCTGAACAGAATATACTAAAGGTTTTATCCTTATGATCTTGTTTTTGTCTAAGGTGGTTAATGTACAAAAACGTGGGCTTCTGTTAAATAATAATAAAGGGTTATCAGAAAATACTTCTTGTAATGATTCAATATATTTTAATTTAAAGTTTTATGTTAAAGATAGGATTTCTGGTTTATAATTCATTCTGATTAGTTTAAGATGATTAAAAATTCGTGGAATTTTAATCTGCGTTTGTTGTATCGTAAATATATAATAAGTTGTTTGTATAGTAAGTGATAAATATTGATTTAATACATGCATACCAATAATCATATCACAAGAGAAATCTTTACATATATATATATATGGGGAAAAAATAATGCTATATAATTATCTTCAGCTTGAGCTAGAATGGTTATATTTTTGACATATTTTAAAGTTTCCATAGTACTGTTAATTCCTGTGAACGAGACTTTTTCTTCGAGTTTTTCAGAAAATTTATCTACCCAGAGTTGTTCATTTATAATACTTCGTGTTGCTCCAGTATCTATTATAGCATAAATATGAAATGGTTTATATTCTGCGAAATCTATTTTAATACATATTTTATTTAAATGTCTGTTCATATCAGGTACGATGGTTGAGAATTGAGGTTGAAATCATACATGAGCGATAGATATTAGGCTGATATGAATACCCCAATATAATTTTAACAGGTGTAAGACTTACTGTCATAAGAACTTTGGAGTCCATGATATAACCGTTGAGACAGTCCAGATATATTTTGGAAGAACCCAGATGTCTATTGATAAAGAATGTCCCAGAATTTTTTGATTGAATTCGTATAAATAAATTTCTGAATGAATCTGTACAAATGAACCTTGTATAGGGAGTATAAAGATGAACTGCTGCCGGGGATCAGGCATAGAATTTTTTTAGATCATCCCCACTCCAAGTTCTGGGGAGTTAGATGCCTTCGAAAGTCATGAGATAATATGCGTTCAGTCCAGCAAACTCACGCACGATGTAAGGGCCTTCCCAATTAGGCTCGAGCTTGGGAACTCCTAAGTTACTGCCAGCAAGAAGCCGCCGTTTGAGTACCAAGTCTCTTTGAGCGAAAGTCCTGGGGTTAACCTTGCGGTTGAAATATCTTTCAACCCGGCGCTTATGCTCCAAGCGCTTGAGTGTGGTCAGCTCTCTTTTCTGCTCCAAAAGGCCCAGATCGACTCGTCGTGAATCATCGTTTTCACCCATCCAGGTTTGCAGATCTTCGAGATTGAAGTTGGCCGCGGTTTCTACCCTGGGGGAGGAGTGTTCTAGCTCAACTGGTATGACTGCGTTCATCCCGAATGAAAGGGAGAAGGGAGACTCCTGAGTAACTTCGGAAGGAGCTGTATTGTAAACCCAGAGAGCGCCTGGTAGTTCTTCCGGCCAGCAGGCTTTGGCGCCGTCGAGGCGTTTCTTTAAGATGTTCAAGATGTTTTTATTAGCGGCTTCTGCCTGCCTGTTGGTGTGAGGATGCCAAACAGATGCATAATTGAGGTTGATTTGATGGTTGCCACAGAAGTCATGGATCCGTTGATTAGCAAACGGGGTACCATTGTCTGTGATAATCACCATCGGTATGCCGTATCTGCAAACAATGTTAGGCCATAGGAAATTATCGACATTTTGAGCAGTAGGATGAGTAAGTGGTTTAGCCTCAATCCACTTTGTGAAGCAGTCGACAGCCACTAGTATCCACTTGTAGTTCCTCATGGCCATAGGCATCAGGCCTAAGAAGTCCAGCCCCCAAATAGCGAAGGGCCAAAATAAATTGATGGGTTTGAGAAAGCCGACGGGCTACCTTTGCATGTCAGCGTAGTACTGGCATTGAGAGCATTTCTCCACAAACACCTGAGCATCCTTGTGGATGTTTGGCCAGAAGAATCCCTAGCGGAGGATTCGCATAACCAGACTTCGGCCTCGAGCATGAGTTCCGCACTCCCCTTTGTGTACAGCCTCCATGACTTCTTGGGCTTCCTCTGGCCTCAAGCACTTGGTGAGGGGCTTGGCATAAGACCTTCTGTAAAGCTCCCCATTGATGAGGGCGTACTTGGCATAGTCAAGCTTCAGTTTCTTTGCCTCTTGCCTATTGTCGGGCTGGGTCTGCCTGAGAATCACGGCCTGTTGGGCTCTGAGGCCAATGACCAGATCAGTAAGATTTGCCAGCATCTCTTGGAGTTCTGAGACACGGGTTCCCCTGGAGGAGGAAGCAGATTCGGCGTGGCGCCGAGAGGTTGAGGCCGAAGCTCTGTCGTCCGGCGCCCGATCGGAAGGTTTTCCCGCATGCGTACTGCGAGCAGTGGAGTTGGTTTTGCGCGTTTTGGCCACCATCTTCCCAGGGTCTCAATGAAAGCACCAGAAGATGTTGACGTAAAATGTAGGGGATCCCAAGAAACAACAGAAGAGAGAGAAAGAGTTCCGGGAAACGACGGCGCGCAGAGAAGTAAGCCTGTTAGCGGAGGTTTAAGAGAGAGAGAGTTCGGGGCATCCAGAACAGCACACAAAGATTTAAGGTGGTTCAGGGAGAAGATCCCTTACGCCCACCGAGCGATCAGCGAAGAAGTTTCACTAAAGGAAGAAGGTAGCCGTTAAGGCTAATACAACATTTAGGAAAAGAAAAGAGGGAGAAAGAGAGGGAGAGCTCCTCAGTCGGGGCTCTAATACAATGAGAATAGGAGAATCAAGAAAGCTGCTCTGGCCGCCCTCATTGATTTCCTTGACCTGATCTTTTATTTGTAATCTTCCCTCCTCCAATCTGATCCCTCTGGCATGAAGACTGTTCAGAGGTATTTGTAGGCAGCGGATGGTGCGACTTCATCCTGGCTTTCCGGAGAAAAGGAGGTGAACAAGCTCTGGGTTCGCGCTGTTTGTTGGCCGTCGGAGAGACCAAAAGCAGCAAAAGGAGAATGCTAACTTTTAATATTGGTACTACTTCTGGGGATCCGTGAGAGCTGAGGCATGCGGATCCTTGATTTGCGGGTCTGGAAAAAGTGTCCTTGTACCGGGAACGGCGCGGTCGGACCAAGCTTGATTGTGACAGGCACCGTTTTGTAACATCGGGGACGATGTTACCAGGGATGGTCCTGGCTCGTCGTGGACGAGGTTTGGCTGTATCCTCGTGCCCGAAGTTTGACCGAGGTCGGACCTGTGAGAACAGATAGATAAATTAGTTAAATAAAATGAAAGCCAAAAGCCAGCTGAACGCCACGTGTACGGCAGAGATACAACGCTGGAACCACGTGTTAACAACATTTTAACTTGTTTTATTTTAACTTAATAATAACTTATTTTATTTTAACTTGCCAAAATCCAGATTTAGCATCAAATTTACTAAACTATTTTGCTTCACTTATGTTTTTTAATATACTTTCAGTGCTTGGAATATAAAATTCATCAAATTCTAAGTTATCATTAAGTTTTTTATGATTAATTATCATTCGAGCTTTTTCTCGTTTTTCTTCAGCATGATTTCTTACCATGAATGCTGGAGAAGAATGAGGTCCAGAATAATTTTCTATAAATCCTAATTTTTTTAATTCTATAAGTTGTTTTTTAAATTCTTCTATATCCTGAACAGAATATACAAAAGATTTTATCCTTATAATCTTGTTTTTGTCTAAGGTGGTTAATGTACAAAAATGTGGACTTCTGTTATATAATAATAAAGGGTTATCAAAAAATACTTCTTGTAATGATTCAATATATTTTAATTTAAAAATTTTTTGTTAAAGATAGGATTTCTGATTTATAATTCATTCTGATTAGTTTAAGATGATTAAAAATTCGTGGAATTTTAATCTGTGTTTATTGTATCGTAAATATATAATAAGTTGTTAGTATAGTAAGAGGTAAATATTGATTTAATACATCCATACTAATAATCATATCACAAGAGAAATCTTTAAATATATATATATATGAAGAAAAATAATGTTATATAATTATCTTCAGCTTGAGCTAGAAAGGTTATATTTTTGACATATTTTAAAGTTTCCATAGTACTGTTAATTCTTGTGAACGAGACTTTTTTTTCGAGTTTTTCAGAAAATTTATCTCCCCAGAATTGTTTATTTATGATACTTCGTGTTGCTCCAGTATCTATTATAGCATAAATATGAAATGATTTATATCCTGGAAAATCTATTTTAATACATATTTTATTTAAATGTCTGTTCATATCATGTAGATTCACATTCAGGATCAAGTTTTGTAATAGAAAATATTATTAGATCAAATAATTTATAATTTTTTCTTATTCGTATCAATATATTTTGTTCATTGTTTCTTATTACTGCTTTTATTTCTTCATTATAATCAGATCTAATAATTTCTTCTGTTATGGTCATATCATCGTTAAATACCCAACATTTTTTTCCTTTGATTAATCCATAATATCCCATATCTATTTTGACACTTGTACCTGTTCGGACTTTCGAAGATGTATTCGGTTGTATTAAGATATCTTCAAACGAATAGAATTCATATCCTATTTCTATTTCTCTAGGATAATTTGCACTATGTTCTATTTTACTAAAAGATATTTTATTAGTATGGTTAGTTAAGACGTTTATAGTATATAAATTACATTCATCTAATCGTTTAATACTTATTATTTTTTCTTAAATTTTTAACTGTATTGTTTCATGATTTATATGTAAAGTGTAATATTTTTTTAGGATATCTTGGTCGATTAGCATATTAAATGTACTTCTTTTATCACTATATATTATATCAAATTCTAATTTATGTAATTCGTCAAATATATCTACGATCATTAAGTTGACTATATTAGCTTTATATTCAAGTTCATGTATTGTTTTATCAAAAATATAATATCATTTCTTTTCTGCTTTAGATATATTATTTTCTATTAATTCAGATCTTATATGTGATAATGAAGCTCCTGTGTTTATTAAAGCTTTTAATGTAATAGTTTTTTTTTGAAACTAATTAAAACTTATATTATGCTTAGATCTAATTTAATGTTTTTTCTATCACATTGGTACTAGGACTACAATCTAAATCCTCTTGATTTAAATTTTTTATTTGTAATCTTTTTGATATGTTCATATTATCTAATTTTTTATCTAATTGTCTAGTGTATCCAATAGATAATCTTCCTTCGTTTATATGTAATTGTTTAGTAGGAGGTTTTTCATTAAATTGATTTTTTTTATTTCCTCTATATTTAGATTCCATTCTGATGGTAATTGTATATCTTTGTTGGTTAATTGTTTCGGATATATTATTTCTGAGTATTGATTATGCAGTTCATCTAGTCTAATATCGGAGAGTATTGATTTTATTTCTACATTATTTGTTTTAGAAAAATGTCCTAGCAATCTCCATCTAAAAGTTAGGGGTTTACTTCCTTTTAGCATACGTATATTTTCTAGCTTATGAAATATCATTAAGCTTTGATATAAATTTTCATCTTTTAAACTAATAGAAAAATTAGGAAATATTTTGAAATTTATTACTTGATATAATAAATTTGATTGTATTATTCCCAATAAGAAATGTTCTGTTATTATTAATCTATTATTGGAAACTATTAAAGTTATAGGAGAATCTAATCATGCTCGAAAATTAGCTTTTATAGTAATTTGGATACAACCCAAATGTAGGTATTTAATTCTCTCTGCGTTTTTAACTTTATTTAATATTTCTTTAATTTTATTTTTTATTATTATTTGTAGTTTGGTTATTGCTGTTGGTTCTTCAGAACTATTAGTATTGCCTTCAAAATATTCGATAAAATGTACTAATTTTTTTGTTAGTTGTAGACGAAATTTTTCTTTATATATCTCTTTTCCTTTAGTGTTATTTTTTAATTTAATTATTTTTTGATATATATTATTATCAAAGATAAATTGTTCAGTATGATTATCAGATGATATATTAACTAGTTTTTCTATATTTTATTTATCACAATCAGTTTCTTCGTCTAACATTAATAGATAATTTATATCATCATTAGAATGTGAATTAGTAGATTCTGAGTCTGAATATGACTCGGATGTATTCGTTTCATTTTCAGATTCACTATTGATATTTAAATTGTCAATATGTTCAATAGATGAAATTTCTTAATCAATTTCTGATAAGGTTTCTAAATTATTGCCTTGGATAATATCATAGTAATTTGTTACCATTTCAAGTTGTGTTTCTTGTAAGATTTTAATTTTTTTTTTACAATTATTTGCATATGGCCTTATTCGCCACATTTAAAACATTTACAAGATTTTTTACAAAAAATTGATTTTCTTTTAAAATATTTATTATGTTTTTTAAGCTGTTGTAGTTTATATCGTAGTTTGAAATGTTTATAGAAAGATTTACGTTTGAATTTAAACTTATGATGACGCTTGATTTTAGAGTGACGACGTTTGTTGTAATTAGGTCCACCATGCTTGCTGCGTGATGGAAAAATGCCAAATTTATAAGTTGGTAAAACATTAATACAACATTATTAATGTTTGGCTTTATATTTAACTTTAGAAAAGAATTTTCGTAATTTTTGTTCACGACAATATTGTATAAATAAGTTCATTGCACATTTAACACGTAAAGCTAAGGTATCAAATTTTAAATATGTAATATCTTCTGTTAAGGCATTATTAATAAATGTCGTATATTCACGTTTACATTTTTCATCCCATGTTATTGGTAATTCATTAAAATAAATTTGTGCCCAATGATCATATTGGGAAACAGGTAATTTCCAAACATATTACATATATTTTTGTGAAAATTCTTCAATAAAACATATATTACCTATTTGCATACGTGATAAGATTATTTCTATTCTTCCTATGTCTTCAGTATTATCTAATGATCCACCTGCGAAAAATTCTAATAAGAATTTTCTGAGAAGGATAATAGCTTCATCTTTATTTCTTTCTTCTTTTATTTTTTAAAATTGAGGAAAATTTTCAAGAGATTTAAGAACCATGGATGAAGATCCAGTAAATTTAGAAGTTATCATTTCTAATAATTGTTGTGTTGACATATAAGAATAAATATTTTTTAATCCTCTAAATAATTGTATTCATTGTGATATATATTATTTTCGTTCTAATAACGGAATTTTATCTAAATTAAATATAAAGGAATCAGTTTTTGGATGAGATTCATTTTGAAAAAAATATTTTTCATTTGTGTATATATCGCCAAAAGGATCTTCCTCTTTTGGTTGATAATGTTGATCAGCATGTTCATTAAAATGTTGATATGGTGATTTATGATGTGGTGTTCCATGTGATCGTTTTCGTCTACTGGGTTCTCCTACTTCTATATAAATTTCTTCGGTTATTTGAAGATTCTCAGCTTCACTATAATTATTCTCATTTTCACTATTATTATTTGAATATATTTCATATTTAGGTGTATAATTATATAAATGAAATAAGTCTTCCTTTTATCTATATATGTCTTGTATAGCTATAAGTTTATCTGAAGTTCGATTGTTCATATAATCTTGAACTTTTTCTTATAGGATTTGTTTATTAATTAAAAATAAGTTATAATAGTCTTCGAAATTTTCGAAATCTTCTAATACATTAATGTATTCTATTTTATTGTGAATCGGAGTTTACTGTTTTTATAATATTTTTATTATTATCATCCAAATTTTCTTTAGTTTTATTCGGTTTTTTAATTATAGTTTCTATGGTTTTTAGATCTTTTTTTATTTCAATTAAATTGGTTTTATATTGAATAGAGATATCATCATATACTTCATTAAGCATATCTATTATTATTTTGAAATTATTTGTTAAATTTGTTCCACTAAGTTCTTTTAAGTATTTATTCTTTATTTCGATAATATTTGAAGAAAGTTTTCTGGTTTTTCAATAATATTAGTAGTGAGTTCAGACATAGATCTGTTTAAATTATTTTTGACTGTCTTTTGATCATGGTGGTGACAACTTAGATCTAAAGATTATAAGCATCTCTCTAAACTAATAGTCTTGAAGAATTTGTTCATTTAGTATATAAAACCAATGTTCTTATCCCACTTTTTCAGGAGTGCCATATACATACACTCCATCAAATGGCACTTACAGCTTAAAAGAGGTTTAAAGGCATAATTACAAAAGAACGTATGAGTTTTAACAAACCAAATTCAAACTATAGTTTTAAAACATGAACTTAAAGTTTTTCGATGCAAAGTTGTCAATCATATCAAAAAACATACAAAATTTAAGCTAACATGAATTAATAGCAGAAAATTTTAGATTAGGAATACTTACAACCTATTACAAGCTGCTACAAGCTCTGATACCAGTTTGGGGGATAGAAGGGAATGAGAGAGAGAGATAGGTGGAAGAGAGGAGAGCGATAAGGAAGAGGATCGAAGTAGACACGGATGTAGAAACAGATCGGATGCCTCTACAAGCCAGAGGCTCCTCGTTTATATAGACCTACACCTGAATTATTGCAGATGCTTTCGCATTATTGTCGAATGCTGAATTATTGAAGATGCTGCTGAATTATTGAAGTTTATAGAGATGCTTATAATCTTTAGATCTAAGTTGTCATCACCATGATCAAAAGACAGTCAAAAACAATTTAAACAGATCTATGTCTGAACTCACTCTTAATATTATTGAAAAACCAGAAAACTTTCCTTTAAATATGATGGAGAAAATATAGAAAAACTAGTTAATATATGTTTTGCTTTATATTTATCTTTAGAAAAGGATTTTCGTAACTTTTGTTCACGACAATATTCTATAAATAAGTTCATTGCACATTTAACTCGTAAAATTAAGGTATCAAATTTTAAATATGTAATGTCTTCTGTTAAGGCATTATTAATAAATGTTGTATATTCACGTTTACATTTTTCATCCCATATTATTGGTAATTCATTAAAATAAATCTGTGCCCAATAATCAAATTGGGAAACAGGTAATTTCCAAACATATTACATATATTTTTGTGAAAATTCTTCAATAAAACATATATTACCTATTTGCATACGTGATAAGATTATTTCTATTCTTCCTATATCTTCAGTATTATCTAATGATCCACCTGCGAAAAATTCTAATAAGAATTTTCTGAGAAGGATAATAGCTTCATCTTTATTTCTTTCTTATTTTATTTTTTAAAATTGAGGAAAATTTTCAAGAGATTTAAGAACCATGAATGCAGATCCAGTAAATTTAGAAGTTATCATTTCTAATAATTGTTGTGTTGACATATAAGAATAAATATTTTTTAATCATCTAAATAATTGTATTCATTGTGATATATATTATTTTCGTTCTAATAACGAAATTTTATCTATATTAAATATATAGGAATCAGTTTTTGAATGAGATTCATTTTGAAAAAAATCTTTTTCATTTGTGTATATATCGCTAAAAGGATCTTCCTCTTTTGGTTGATAATGTTGATCAGCATGTTCATTAAAATGTTGATAAGGTGATTTATGATGTGGTGTTCCATGTGATCGTTTTCGTCTACTGGGTTCTCCTACTTCTATATAAATTTCTTCGGTTATTTGAAGATTCTCAGATTCACTATAATTATTCTCATTTTCACTATTATTATTTGAATATATTTCATATTCAGGTGTATAATTATATAAATGAAATAAGTCTTCCTTTTATCTATATATGTCTTGTATAGCTATAAGTTTATCTGAAGTTCGATTGTTCATATAATCTTGAACTTTTTCTTATAGGATTTGTTTATTAATTAAAAATAAGTTATAATAGTCTTCGAAGTTTTCGAAATCTTCTAATACATTAATGTATTCTATTTTATTGTGAATCGGAGTTTACTGTTTTTATAATATTTTTATTATTATCATCCAAATTTTCTTTAGTTTTATTCAGTTTTTTAATTATAGTTTCTATGGTTTTTAGATCTTCTTTTATTTCAAATAAATTGGTTTTATATTGAATAGAGATATCATCATATACTTCATTAAGCATATCTATTATTATTTTGAAATTATTTGTTAAATTTGTTCCACTAAGTTCTTTTAAGTATTTATTCTTTATTTCGATAATATTTGAAGAAAGTTTTCTGGTTTTTCAATAATATTAGTAGTGAGTTCAGACATAGATCTGTTTAAATTATTTTTGATTGTCTTTTGATCATGGTGGTGACAACTTAGATCTAAAGATTATAAGCATCTCTATAAACTAATAGTCATGAAGAATTTGTTCATTTGGTATCTAAAAATAATGTTTTTACCCCACCTTTTCAGGATTGCCATATACAAACACTCCATCAAATGGCACTTACAGCTTAAAAGAGGTTTAAAGGCATAATTACAAAAGAACGTATGAGTTTTAACAAACCAAATTCAAACTATAGTTTTAAAACATGAACTTAAAGTTTTTCGATGCAAAGTTGTCAATCATATCAAAAAACATACAAAATTTAAGCTAACATGAATTAATAGCAGAAAATTTTAGATTAGGAATACTTACAACCTATTACAAGCTGCTACAAGCTCTGATACCAGTTTGGGGGATAGAAGGGAATGAGAGAGAGAGATAGGTGGAAGAGAGGAGAGTGATAAGGAAGAGGATCGAAGTAGACACGGATGTAGAAACGGATCGGATGCCTCTACAAGCCAGAGGCTCCTCGTTTATATAGACCTACAGCTGAATTATTGAAGATGCTTTCGCATTATTGTCGAATGCTGAATTATTGAAAATGCTGCTGAAATATTGAAGTTTGTAGAGATGCTTATAATCTTTAGATCTAAGTTGTCATCACCATGATCAAAAGACAGTCAAAAACAATTTAAACAGATCTATGTCTGAACTCACTCTTAATATTATTGAAAAACCAGAAAACTTTCCTTTAAATATTATTGATGATGGAGAAAATATAGAAAAACTAGTTAATATATGTTTTGCTTTATATTTATCTTTAGAAAAGGATTTTCGTAACTTTTGTTCATGACAATATTCTATAAATAAGTTCATTGCACATTTAACTCGTAAAGCTAAGGTATCAAATTTTAAATATGTAATGTCTTCGGTTAAGGCCTTATTAATAAATGTCGTATATTCACGTTTACATTTTTCATCCCATGTTATTGGTAATTCATTAAAATAAATCTGTGCCCAATGATCATATTTGGAAACAGGTAATTTTCAAGCATATTACATATATTTTTGTGAAAATTCTTCAATAAAACATATATTACCTATTTGCATACGTGATAAGATTATTTCTATTCTTCCTATGTCTTAAGTATTATCTAATGATCCTCCTGCGAAAAATTCTAATAAGAATTTTTCGAGAAGGATAATAGCTTCCTCTTTATTTCTTTCTTCTTTTATTTTTTAAGAGATTTAAGAACCATGGATGCAGATCCAGTAAATTTAGAAGTTATTATTTCTAATAATTATTGTGTTGACATATAAGCATAAATATTTTTTAATCATCTAAATAATTGTATCCATTGTGATATATATTATTTTCATTCTAATATCAGAATTTTATCTATATTAAATATGTTCTTGTAATGTTATTTTTCCATGATCTATAATTTGTTTGTTTGCATAATTCTATTTTGTTCTTTCCTAAAATGATGTCATGTTTAATAAATAAATTTTTGGCTACTTCTAAATGTTCCGGATGTTGTTCGTATGTAGTGGAATAAACAAGTATATCATCAATAAATCAAGAATAAACTGATTATAAGATGAAAAAATAGAATTCATCCATTACTGAAATATTTGAGGAGCATTTTTTAATCCAAAAGGCATTAATATCCATTGTTTGAAAATGCGGTTAATTCTTTTGAAATATTGTCTTTTATTTTAACTTGTCAAAATCCAGATTTAACATCAAATTTACTAAACCATTTTGCTTCGCTTATGTTTTTTAATATACTTTCAGTGCTTTTATGTTATCATTAAGTTTTTTATAATTAATTATCATTCGAGATTTTTCTCGTTTTTCTTCAGCATGATTTCTTACCATGAATGCTGGAGAAAAATGAGGTCCAAAATAATTTTCTATAAATCCTAATTTTTTTAATTCTATAAATTATTTTTTAAATTCTTTTATATCCTGAACAGAATATACTAAAGGTTTTATCCTTATGATCTTATTTTTGTCTAAGGTGATTAATGTACAAAAACGTGGGTATTGTTAAATAATAATAAAGGGTTATCAGAAAATACTTCTTGTAATGATTCGATATATTTTAATTTAAAGTTTTTGTTAAAAATAGGATTTCTGGTTTATAATTCATTATGATTAGTTTAAGATGATTAAAAATTCGTGGAATTTTAATCTGCGTTTGTTGTATCGTAAATATATAAGTTGTTTGTATAGTAAGTGGTAAATATTGATTTAATACATGCATACCAATAATCAAAACACAAGAGAAATCTTTACATATATATGGAGAAAAAATAATGCTATATAATTATCTTCAGCTTGAGCTAGAAGGATTATATTTTTTACATATTTAAAAGTTTTCATAGTACTGTTAATTCCTATGAACAAGACTTTTTCTTCGAGTTTTTCGAAAAATTTATCTACCCAGAGTTGTTCATTTATGATACTTCGTGTTGCTCCAGTATCTATTATAGCATTAATATGAAATGATTTATATCCTGGAAAATCTATTTTAATACATATTTTATTTAAATGTCTGTTCATATCATGTAGATTCATATTCAGGGTCAAGTTTTGTAATAGGAAATATTATTAGATCAAATAATTTATAATTTTTCCTTATTCGTATCAATGTATTTTGTTTATTGTTTCTTATTACTGCTTTTATTTCTCCATTATAATCAGATCTAATAGTTCCTTCTGTTATGGTCATATCATCGTTAAATACCCAACAATTTTTTTCTTTGATTAATCCATAATATTCCATATCTATTTTGACACTTATACCTGTTCGGACTTTCGAAGATGTATTCGGTTGTATTAAGATATCTTCAAACGAATAGAATTCATATCCTATTTCTATTTCTCAAGAATAATTTGCACTATGTTCTATTTTACTAAAAGATATTTTATTAGTATGGTTAGTTAAGACGTTTATAGTATATAAATTACATTCATCTAATCGTTTAATACTTATTATTTTTTCTTAAATTTTTAACTGTATTGTTTCATGATTTATATGTAAAGTGTAATATTTTTTTAGGATATCTTGGTCGATTAGCATATTAAATGTACTTCTTTTATCACTATATATTATATCAAATTCTAATTTATGTAATTCGTCAAATATATCTACGATCATTAAGTTGACGATATTGGCTTTATATTCAAGTTCATGTATTGTTTTATCAAAAGTATAATACCATTTCTTTTCTGCTTTAGATATATTATTTTCTATTAATTCAGATCTTATATGTGATAATGAAGCTCCTGTGTTTATTAAAGCTTTTAATGTAATAGTTTTTTTTGAAACTAATTAAAACTTATATTATGCTTAGATCTAATTTAATGTTTTTTCTATCACATTGGTACTAGGACTACAATCTAAATCCTCTTGATTTAAATCTTTTATTTGTAATCTTTTTGATATGTTCATATTATCTAATTTTTTATCTAATTGTCTAGCGTATCCAATAGATAATCTTCCTTCGTTTATATGTAATTGTTTAGTAGGAAGTTTTTCAATTAATTGATTTTTTTTATTTCCTCTATATTTAGATTCCATTCTGATGGTAATTGTATATCTTTATTAGTTAATTGTTTCGGATATAATATTTCTGAGTATTGATTATACAGGTCATCTAGTCTAATATCGGAGGGTATTGATTTTATTTCTACATTATTGTTTCAGAAAAATGTCCTAACAATCTCCATCTAAAAGTTAGGGGTTTACTTCCTTTTAGCATACGTATATTTTCTAGCTTATGAAATATCATTAAGCTTTGATATTAATTTTCATCTTTTAAACTAATAGAAAAATTAGGAAATATTTTGAAATTTATTACTTGTTATAATAAATTTGATTGTATTATTCCCATTAAGGATTGTGCTGTTGTTATTAATCTATTATCGAAAACTATTAAAGTTATAGGAGAATTTAATCCTGCTCGAAAATTAACTTTTATAGTAATTTGGATACAACCCAAATGTAGGTATTTAATTCTCTTAACTTTGTTTAATATTTTCTTAATCTTATTTTTTGTTATTATTTGTAGTTTGGTTATTGCGGTTGGTTCTTCAGAACTATCAGTATTGCCTTCAAAATATTCGATAAAATGTACTAATTTTTTTGTTAGTTGTAGACGAAATTTTTCTTTATATATCTCTTTTCCTTTAGTGTTATTTTTTAATTTAATTATTTTCTGATATAGATTATTATCAAAGATAAATTGTTCATTATGATTATCAGATGATATATTAACTAGATTTTCTATATTTTCTTTATCACAATCAGTTTCTTCGTGTAACATTAATAGATAATTCATATCATCATTAGAATGTGAATTAATACATTCTGAGTCTGAATATGACTCGGATGTATTAATTTCATTTTCAGATTCACTATTGATATTTAAATTGTCAATATGTTCAAAAGATGAAATTTCATAATCAATTTCTGATAAGGTTTCTAAATTATTGCCTTGGATAATATCATAGTAATTTGTTACCATTTCAAGTTGTGTTTCTTCTAAGATTTTAATTTTTTTTTTACAATTATTTGCATAATGGCCTTCTTCGCCACATTTAAAACATTTACAAGATTTTTTACAAAAATTTGATTTTCTTTTAAAATATTTATTATGTTTTTTAAAATGTTGTAGTTTATATCGTAGTTTGAAACATTTATAGAAAGATTTACGTTAGAATTTAAACTTATGATGACGCTTGATTTTAGAGTGACGACGTTTGTTGTAATTAGGTCCACCATGCTTGCTGGGTGATGGAAAAATGCCAAATTTATAAGTTGGTAAAACATTAATACAACATTGTTTATGTTTGGCTTTATATTTATCTTTAGAAAAGGATTTTCGTAACTTTTGTTCACGACAATATTCTATAAATAAGTCCATTGCACATTTAACTCGTAAAACTAAGGTATCAAATTTTAAATATGTAATGTCTTCTGTTAAGGCATTATTAATAAATGTCGTATATTCACGTTTACATTTTTCATCCCATGTTATTGGTAATTTATTAAAATAAATCTGTGCCCAATGATCATATTGGGAAAAAGGTAATTTCCAAACATATTAGATATAATTTTGTGAAAATTCTTCAATAAAACATATATTACCTATTTGCATACGTGATAAAATTATTTCTATTCTTCCTATGTCTTCAGTATTATCTAATGATCCACCTGCGAAAAATTCTAATAAGAATTTTCCGAGAAGGATAATAGCTTCATCTTTATTTCTTTCTTTTTTTATTTTTTAAAATTGAGAAAACTTTTCAAGAGATTTAAGAACCATGGATGCAGACCCAGCAAATTTAGAAGTTATTATTTCTAAAAATTATTGTGTTGACATATAAGAATAAATATTTTTTAATCCTCTAAATAATTGTATCCATTGTGATATATATTGTTTTCGTTCTAATATCGAAATTTTATCTATATTAAATATATAGGGATCAGTTTTTGGATGAGATTTATTTTGAAAAAAATCTTTTTCATTTGTGTATATATCGCCAAAAGGATCTTCCTCTTTTGGTTGATAATGTTGATCAGCGTGTTCATTAAAATGTTGATAAGGTGAATTATAATGTGGTGTTCCATGTGATCGTTTTCGTCTACTGGGTTCTCCTACTTCCATATAAATTTCTTCAGTTATTTGAAGATTCTCAGATTCACTATTATTATTTGAATATATTTCATATTCAGGTGTATAATTATATAAATGAAATAAGTCTTCATTTTCTCTATATATGTGTTGTATAGCTATAAGTTTATTTGAAGTTGGATTGTTCATATAATCTTGAATTTTTTCTTCTAGGATTTATTTATTAATTAAAAATAAGTTATAATAGTCTTCGAAGTTTTCGAAATCTTCTAATATATTAATGTATTCTTTTTTATTGTGAATCGGAGTTTACTGTTTTTTATTTAATGGGACATTCATCCAATGATAATATTTTTCATTATTATCATCAAAATTTTCTTTAGTTTTATTCGGTTTTTTAATTATAGTTTCTATGGTTTTTAGATCTTCTTTTATTTCAATTAAATTGATTTTATTTTGAATAGAGATATTATCATATACTTCATTAAGCATATCTATTATTATTTTGAAATTATTTGTTAAATTTGTTCCACTAAGTTCTTTTAAGAATTTATTCTTTATTTCAATAATATTTGAAGAAAGTTTTCTGGTTTTTCAATAATATTAGTAGTGAGTTCAGACATAGATCTGTTTAAATTATTTTTAACTGTCTTTTGATCATGGTAGTGACAACTTAGATCTAAAGATTATAAGCATCTCTATAAACTAATAGTCTTGAAGAATTTGTTCATTTGGTATCTAAAACCAGTGTTCTTACCCAACCTTTTCAGGATTGTCATATACATACACTCCATCAAACGGCACTTACAGCTTAAAGGAGGTTCAAAGGCATAATTACGGAAGAACGTATGAGTTTTAACAAACCAAATTCAAACTATAGTTTTAAAACATGAACTTAAAGTTTTTCGATGCAAAGTTGTCAACCATATCAAAAAACATACAAAATTTAAGCTAACATTAATTAATAGCAAAAAATTTTAGATTAGGAATACTTACAACCTATTACAAGCTGCTACAAGCTCTGATACCTGTTTGGGGGATAGAAGGGAATGAGAGAGAGAGATAGGTGGAAGAAAGGAGAGCGATAAGGAAGAGGACCGAAGTAGACACGGATGTAGAAACGAATCGGATGCCTCTACAAGCCAGAGGCTCCTCGTTTATATAGACCTACAGCTGAATTATTGAAGATGCTTTCGCATTATTGTTGAATGCTGAATTATTGAAGATGCTGCTGAATTATTGAAGTTTATAGAGATGCTTATAATCTTTAGATCTAAGTTGTCATCACCATGACCAAAAGACAGTCAAAAACAATTTAAACAGATCTATGTCTGAACTCACTCTTAATATTATTGAAAAACCAGAAAATTTTCCTTTAAATATTATCGATGATGGAGAAAATATAGAAAAACTAATTAATATATGTTTGGCTTTATATTTATCTTTAGGAAATGATTTTGGTAACTTTTGTTCACGACAATATTCTATAAATAAGTTCATTGCACATTTAACTCGTAAAGCTAAGGTATCAAATTTTAAATATGTAATGTCTTCGATTAAGGCCTTATTAATAAATGTCGTATATTCACGTTTACATTTTTCATCCCATGTTATTGGTAATTCATTAAAATAAATCTGTGCCCAATGATCATATTTGGAAACAGGTAATTTTCAAGCATATTACATATATTTTTGTGAAAATTCTTCAATAAAACATATATTACCTATTTGCATACGTGATAAGATTATTTCTATTCTTCCAGTATTATCTAATGATCCACCTGTGAAAAATTCTAATAAGAATTTTTCGAGAAGGATAATAGCTTCCTCTTTATTTCTTTCTTCTTTTATTTTTTAAGAGATTTAAGAACCATGGATGCAGATCCAGTAAATTTAGAAGTTATTATTTCTAATAATTATTGTGTTGACATATAAGCATAAATATTTTTTAATCATCTAAATAATTGTATCCATTGTGATATATATTATTTTCATTCTAATATCAGAATTTTATCTATATTAAATATGTTCTTGTAATGTTATTTTTCCATGATCTATAATTTGTTTGTTTGCATAATTCTATTTTGTTCTTTCCTAAAATGATGTCATGTTTAATAAATAAATTTTTGGCTACTTCTAAATGTTCCGGATGTTGTTCGTATGTAGTGGAATAAACAAGTATATCATCAATAAATCAAGAATAAACTGATTATAAGATGAAAAAATAGAATTCATCCATTACTGAAATATTTGAGGAGCATTTTTTAATCCAAAAGGCATTAATATCCATTGTTTGAAAATGCGGTTAATTCTTTTGAAATATTGTCTTTTATTTTAACTTGTCAAAATCCAGATTTAACATCAAATTTACTAAACCATTTTGCTTCGCTTATGTTTTTTAATATACTTTCAGTGCTTTTATATTATCATTAAGTTTTTTATAATTAATTACCATTCGAGATTTTCCTCGTTTTTCTTCAGCATGATTTCTTACCATGAATGCTGGAGAAGAATGAGGTCCAAAATAATTTTCTATAAATCCTAATTTTTTTAATTCTATAAATTGTTTTTTAAATTCTTTTATATCCTGAACAGAATATACTAAAGGTTTTATCCTTATGATCTTATTTTTGTCTAAGGTGATTAATGTACAAAAACGTGAGTTTTGTTAATGTCTTCTGTTAAGGCCTTATTAATAAATATAGTATATTCACGTTTACATTTTTCATCCCATGTTATTGGTAATTTATTAAAATAAATCTGTGCCCAATGATCATATTGGGAAACAGGTAATTTCCAAACATATTACATATATTTTTGTGAAAATTCTTTAATAAAACATATATTACCTATTTGCATACGTGATAAGATTATTTCTATTCTTCCTATGTCTTCAGTATTATCTAATGATCTACCTGCGAAAAATTCTAATAAGAATTTTCCGAGAAAGATAATAGCTTCATCTTTATTTCTTTCTTCTTTCATTTTTTTAAATTAAAGAAAATTTTCAAGAAATTTAAGAACCATGGATGCAGATCCAGTAAATTTAGAAGTTATCATTTCTAATAATTGTTGTGTTGACATATAAGTATAAATATTTTTTAATCCTCTAAATAATTGTATTCATTGTGATATATATTATTTTCGTTCTAATAACGGAATTTTATCTATATTAAATATATAGGAATCAGTTTTTGGATGAGATTTATTTTGAAAAAAAAAAACTTTTTCATTTGTGTATATATCGCCAAAAGGATCTTCCTCTTTTGGTTGATGATAATGTTGATCAGCATGTTCATTAAAATGTTGATAAGGTGAATTATGATGTGGTGTTCCATGTGATCGTTTTCGTCTACTTGGTTCTCCTACTTTCATATAAATTTTTTCGGTTATTTGAAGATTCTCAGATTCACTATAATTATTCTCATTTTCACTATTATTATTTGAATATATTTCATATTCAGGTGTATAATTATATAAATGAAATAAGTCTTCCTTTTATCTATATATGTCTTGTATAGCTATAAGTTTATCTGAAGTTGGATTGTTCATATAATCTTGAATTTTTCTTGTAGGATTTGTTTATTAATTAAAAATAAGTTATAATAGTCTTCGAAGTTTTTCGAAATTTTCTAATACATTAATGTATTCTTTTTTATTGTGAATCGGAGACTACTGTTTTTTATTTAATGGGACATTCATCCAATGATAATATTTTTCATTATTATCATCAAAATTTTCTTTAGTTTTATTCGGTTTTTTAATTATAGTTTCTATGGTTTTTAGATCTTCTTTTATTTCAATTAAATTGGTTTTATTTTGAATAGAGATATTATCATATACTTCATTAAGCATATCTATTATTATTTTGAAATTATTTGTTAAATTTGTTCCACTAAGTTTTTTTAAAAATTTATTCTTTATTTCAATAATATTTGAAGAAAGTTTTCTGATTTTTCAATAATATTAGTAGTGAGTTCAGACATAGATCTGTTTAAATTATTTTTAACTGTCTTTTGATCATGGTAATGACAACTTAGATTTAAAGATTATAAGCATCTCTATAAACTAATAGTCTTGAAGAATTTGTTCATTTGGTACCTAAAACCAGTGTTCTTACCCCACCTTTTCAGGATTTCCATATACATACACTCCATCAAACGGCACTTACAGCCTAAATGAGATTCAAAGGCATAATTACGGAAAAATGTATGGGTTTTAACAAACCAAATTCAAACTATAGTTTTAAAACATGAACTTAAAGTTTTTCGATGCAAAGTTGTCAACCATATAAAAAAACATACAAAATTTAAGCTAACGTGAATTAATAGCAGAAAATTTTAGATTAGGAATACTTACAACCTATTACAAGCTGCTATAAGCTCTGATACCAGTTTGGGGGATAAAAGGGAATAAGAGAGAGATATAGGTGGAAGAGAGGAAAGCGATAAGGAAAAGGATCGAAGTAGACACGGATGTAGAAACGGATCGGATGCCTCTACAAGCCAGAGGCTCCTCGTTTATATAGTCCTACAGCTGAATTATTGAAGATGCTTTTGCATTATTGTTGAATGCTGAATTATTGAAGATGCCGCTGAATTATTGAAGTTTATAGAGATGCTTATAATCTTTAGATCTAAGTTTTCATCACCATGATCAAAAGAAAGTCAAAAACAATTTAAACAGATCTATGTCTGAACTCACTACTAATATTATTGAAAAACCAGAAAACTTTCCTTCAAATATTATCGATGATGAAGAAAATATAGAAAAATTAGTTAATATATCATCTGATAATCATAATGAACAATTTATCTTTGATAATAATCTATATCAGAAAATAATTAAATTAAAAAATAACACTAAAGGAAAAGAGATATATAAAGAAAAATTTCGTCTACAACTAACAAAAAAATTAGTATATTTTATCTAATATTTTGAATGCAATACTGATAGTTCTTAAGAACCAACAGCAATAACCAAACTATAAATAATAACAAAAAATAAGATTAAAGAAATATTAAACAAAGTTAAAAACGCAGAGAGAATTAAATACCTACATTTGGGCTGTATCCAAATTACTATAAAAGTTAATTTTCGAGCAGAATTAGATTCTCCTATAACTTTAATAGTTTTCGATAATAGATTAATAACAACAGCACAATCCTTAATGGGAATAATACAATCAAATTTATTATAACAAGTAATAAATTTCAAAATATTTTCTAATTTTTCTATTAGTTTAAAAGATGAAAATTTATATCAAAGCTTAATGATATTCCATAAGCTAGAAAATATACGTATGCTAAAAGGAAGTAAACCCCTAACTTTTATATAGAGATTGTTAGGACATTTTTCTGAAACAAATAATGTAGAAATAAAATCAATACCCTCCGATATTAGACTAGATGACCTGCATAACCAATACTCAGAAATAATATATCTGAAACAATTAACTAACAAAGATATACAATTACCATCAGAATGGAATCTAAATATATAAGAAATAAAAAAACATCAATTAATTGGAAACCTCCTATTAAACAATTACATATAAACGAAGGAAGATTATCTATTGGATACACTAGACAATTAGATAAAATATTAGATAATATGAACATATCAAAAAGATTACAAATAAAAGATTTAAATCAAGAGGATTTAGATTGTAGTCCTAGTACCAATGTGAATTAAAATATATCGAATCGTTACAAAAAGTATTTTCTGATAACTCTTTATTATTATTTAACAGAAGCCACGTTTTTGTACATTAACCACCTTAGACAAAAACAAGATCATAAGGATAAAACCTTTAGTATCAAGAGGATTGGGCTTTCCATAAGTGGAGTGAGTGCGACAAACATTATTTGTCTTCCATCTTGTAAACTGAAATCAAATTTTTCTAAAAAATCTTGTAAATGTTTTAAATGTGGTGGCCATTATGCAAATGAGTTGGCTCTATTATTTCTGATGCGCTTGCTGCGAAGTTATGACTCACCACCATCTGATGCGCTTGCTATATATATATATATATATNTCATAAGGATAAAACCTTTAGTATCAAGAGGATTGGGCTTTCCATAAGTGGAGTGAGTGCGACAAACATTATTTGTCTTCCATCTTGTAAACTGAAATCAAATTTTTCTAAAAAATCTTGTAAATGTTTTAAATGTGGTGGCCATTATGCAAATGAGTTGGCTCTATTATTTCTGATGCGCTTGCTGCGAAGTTATGACTCACCACCATCTGATGCGCTTGCTATATATATA